>PISX010006714.1:0-94950 GCA_004024625.1 Mellivora capensis | reverse complement strand
TCAGGGAAATACAAATTAAAACCACAATGAGATATCACCTCACACCAGTCAGAATGGCTAAAATTAACAAGTCAGGAAATGACAGATGCTGGCGAGGATGTGGAGAAAGGGGAACCCTCCTACACTGTTGGTGGGAATGCAAGCTGGTGCAACCGCTCTGGAAAACAGCGTGGAGGTTCCTCAAAAACATTGTCATCATTTTTAGCACTTACTAGCTGATTGCTTTAGTTTGAAAGTGGGCATCCTAATGGAAAACAGTGTGTTGGGTCCAAGGTTTTATCTTACTTGCAAGCCAGCAAGTTAACCTGTTATTATTTTAAGAGTATTGGTTAAAGACATTAGATTCCTGGGCAAGATATAAAAGATTTTATTAATCACAAAAGTAATAGAGCTTCATTTTTTTTCTTGGGCAGTTCCCCATAGTTCTCATGTTCAAATTCCACAGGACCAACACAAAGGTCCATATTATTCTGCTCAGACTTTTATAATAAAATACCAGAGGATTGGGTGGTTTAAATGCTAGAAACTTACCTTCTCATACTCTGGGCAGCTGGGAAATCCAAGATCAAGATGCCAGCATGGTGATTGCCTGCTTAGAGCTCTCTTCCTGGATTTCCTTCTCCCTGTGTCCTCACATGGTGCAGAGAGAAAGAGATTTCTCTCATCTCTGATAAGCCCACAATTTTATCAAATTAGGCTCCTATCCTTGTGACTTCATTTAACCATAATTACCTTCTAAAGACCTGATCTCCAGATGTATAGTCACACTGGGGGGTTAGAGCTTCAACACTTTTGGGAGGACCTGATTCCATCCACAGCAAAGTCCATAAAGTATATCTATACCTACAGTGGGTTGCATTGCAGAAAGGATATGGAGGCTCTAGTCCTTTTTTCATTTACGGAAGAAAGGCTGCTCTGTTCCTGGAGATAGATTTAATGCCATCCCAAAAGATTGCTCACTACAAACTCAGCCCTGAGAAATCCAGGAAAAGAGCATAGTCAAGTCTTGGCATTCCCAGCACATAGCAAGAATGAGAAGAGAATCTCGGGGCTCATGGAAGACAGTTTTCCTATACCACAATGGAGTTGAACATGGGTGCTTGAGTTTCAGCCTTTCTAGTATTATTAGTATAGTCCTCTCTATATCAAAAACTTCTGTTGCAATACATGTCTTTTTTTGTTTTATTAAGGAAAGAGGAAGAGAAGCATTACCAAAAAGTTAGTACTCCCTGGTGCCAAGCTGTTCACAGTGATTCAGTGAACAAAGTTTGACCCAGATAGAACAAGGCGCAACAGGAGGAAAAAGTGTACTCTTTAGTCTCTTTTAGTTTGTTCATTAAACAGAAGACTTCTCCTCAAAGAGAAACTGTTAGAAGGGAGGGGGAAAGATATCTAGCCTGCAATGATCATGTAGTTGTTTGTTATATTACTTCTTTTTCTAGAGTGTTTTATGTGAGTCATAAAGTTTCCATTTTCAGAAACATAAGTGATCATTCCAATTATGATCTGACAGGATCTTGAAAGTAAACTCACACATATAGCTGAAATAAATAGATTGGTAGAAAGAACCAATTATTTTGGTTTATATGGGTTTATTCTTAGCAATGATTTAAAAACAGTAAGCCATATTGGTGATGAGCACTGGGTATTGTATGTAAGTGATGAGTCAATAAATTCTACACCTGAAACAAACGTCACACTGTATGTTAACTAACTGGAATATAAATAAAAACTTGAAAAAGACTCAAAATAAGCAAATATATAAATAAATAAAAACAGTAAGCCCTACCAGACTGAGTGTTGTATGAAGGTGTTGAATCACTATATTATATACCTGAAACTAATATTACATTTTATGTCAGCTAACTGAGATTTAAATAAAAACTTTCTAAAAAGGTATTTGAAAACATTTTAAGCCAAAAATCACTTCTCTTAGTTCAAAAATTGTTTTGTGTAACAAAATCTTATTGGTGTATCTTGAATGAATGTAAACCATTCTTTATTATCTAGTACTTATTCACACACAAATCCTTATACAGATAGGGACAGATTATTGGAATAGACCATGAAAGGTATCAAGATGAGTGGAGTTTCTTGGCTGGTGTCAACTTTTTGAAATCTGATCTTTTTAACTTATTTTTAAAATATTTTATTCAAATATAAATGTTTAAATTTTAATAACATTTTATTTTGCTTTTCTATAAGTTAATAAGAAAAATAAAATATAAAATTCCATTACAGTTATGTTATCATCATCATCATCTTAACATAGTAGTGATATGTCTATAGCATTAATAGCATAATTATCTTTACATGTTTACACTTACCTGTTCCAAGTTACTTTATATTTTGATCCAGTAGTCCTGGACTATTTTTGCTATTGTAATATCTCTGGCCTCAATAATCAATATTTGGTTTGAATGCTTATTTTTCAGTATTCACTATTCACATTATTCACTATTTTATTTTTGTATTATATATATATATATGTATACATATATATATATATTATTTTTTTTTTTTTTTTAGAGAGGGAGAGAGAGAGAGCGAGCACAGGCAGACAGAGTGGCAGGCAGAGGCAGAGGGAGAAGCAGGCTCCCTCCCGAGCAAGGAGCCCGATGTGGGACTCAATCCCAGGACGCTGGGATCATGACCTGAGCCGAAGGCAGCCGCTTAACCAACTGAGCCACCCAGGCGTCCCATATTTTATATTTTTATATTTATATTTTTCACTATTTATTTTATTTTTCATTGATCACTAGCAATGTCACTACTCTTAGTCTGTGAAGCTCTAGTTCTGGTGGTCACTTTATATGGAGAAAAAAAAACTGTAAGCATGGGAGAACTGTAACATGGGCTTGATTTTTTTTAAAAGTCCAAAATTGTTTCTTTTTTCTTTACTTTTTCTTGAAGTGTTTCTCTGTGTTTCTACAAGTTTTATAAGAACTAAAGTTCATATTCCTAAAGTAATTTAATGGCACAAGCCATTAGTGATCACATTGAGATCACTTGTATGGGTACAATATAAGCATGCAATGGACTATTGGTTAGTTTTATAATTTAATAGAATCTTAGTTTTGTGAAAATTAAAAATCAGATGTGAAAATTATTTCCATAAAGATTCAAGCCCACTGAATTTAAAGTTTACTTAAAATATGTACACCAAAGTACCTTTAAAAATATTTTTTATAAAATTCACCATAATAAAGCCTTATACAAAGTTTTTGTTTGTAAGTATAAGTGCATGTGGTCATAAGTATTGCTTGTTCAACTTTTTTAAATGTGTAATTACTCTAAGGAGAGAAGACATTAGCAAGTAATATTTTAGAAATATCACATAAAATTATTTTTATACAAATATACATTTATTTCTATGTATGTTACAATGTCCCCAAATTATGCTTTTTAATATCTAGAGAAAACATAAACACACACACACACAGTAAAAGAAAAAAAATTCAATGAATTGAGTTTATTCAAAAGATTCAAAGGAAGGCAGGAAAAGAAAAACAAATAAATGAAAACTAGAGGAACAAAGAGAAGGCTAATAATAAATTGATACATATAAATCCAATCATATAAGTAATCACATTAAAGGTAAATGATTTTAACACATAGATTATAAGACATGTTTCAGATCAGTTAAAAAAGAAAACTGGATTCAGCAATATGTTGCCTATAAGGAAACCAGTAGAGGGGTGCCTGAGTGGCTCAGTTTGTTGAGTCTGCCTACAGCTCAGGCCATGATTCTGGGGTCCTGGGTTTGAGCCCTGCATCAGGCTCCCTGCTCAGCAGGGAGTCAGCTTCTCTCTCTCCCCCTCTCCAGCTCCCCTTGCTTGTGCTTACTCTCTCTTTCTGTATCAAAGAAATAAACAAAATCTTAAAAAAATACACTAGAAACATAATGGTGAATGAAAGTTTAAAATAAAAAGATGAAAATGCATACATACATAGCTTGCAAATGCAATTTATAAAAAGAAAAAAAAAAGCTGAAGAGAAAGCAAACCTCAGAACAACAACCACAGCATCAAAAAGCAATCACTAGGAATAAAGAATAATACTACATAACAACAAGGGTCAGTTGTCATTTTCAAGAAATATGACAATCTTTTGTGTATGCACCTAATAATAGAGTTTCAAAATATATAAAACAAAACAGATAGGAGGGAATGAATAAATAGATAAAGGTTAAATTTTACTTATAGATTCTAACACACTTCTCTCAGTAATTGGTAAAAGAAATAGGAAGAAATCAGTAAAAATATAAAATATTTTAACAATACCATATAGAACACATCACCTAAAAAGGGTGAAATTCTTTTTACATGCACTTGTACCCTATATTGTGAATTACAAAGCAAGCTCTATTAAATTTAACATGTTAGGAATTATTCAAAGTATGTTTTCAAGAATAACAGAATTAAGCTAGAAATTAATTCCTCAATTATTAGAACTTAAACATCATACTACTAAATAATTTATAAATAAAGAAAGCTCAAGGGAAATTAGAAAATATTTTTCAGTGAACTGAAATTAAAATATGACATCAAAATCTGGGGGATATAAAAGTGTTTTGAATGATGCTGCTAAAGAAAAGCCTACATGAAAACATATAGCCATTAAGGGGCATGTGGGGAGCTTAGTGTGTTAAGCCTCTCCCTTCAGCTCAGGTCATGATCTCAGGATCCTGGGACTGAGCCCCACATCAAGCTCTCTGCTCAGCAGGGAGCCTGCTTCCCCTCCCTCTTGCCTGCCTACTTGTGATGTCTCTCTCTCTCTCTGTCAAATAAATAAATAAAATCTTTTTAAAAAGGAAGAAGAAAAAAGGAAAATATATAGCCATTAATGCTTACATTGGAAGAAAAAAGTTTCAAAAGAATAATAAAAGTTCCACCTTAAATAACTTCATAAAGAAGAGCAAACTAATACCAAACAGCAGAAGGGAAGGGGTAATAAAAAGAAAAGAAGAAATCAACACATTTGAAAACAGGCTGATAATAGAAAAAATAATGAAATGAAAAGCTGGTTTATTGAAGAGACCAATAAACTTGATAAGCCTTTAGCCAGACTGACCAAAAAAGAGAACAAGTAATTTACCATTAAAAAAATATAGGGGCGCCTGGGTGGTTCAGTGGGTTAAAGCCTCTGCCTTTGGCTCAGGTCATGGTCTCAGGGTCCTGGGATCGAGCCCCGCATTGAGCCCCGCATCGGGCTCTCTGCCCACCAGGGAGCCTACTCCAATTGCCTACTTGTGATCTCTGTCTGTCAAATAAATAAATAAAATCTTAAAAAAAAAAAAGAAAGAAAGAGGGGGAACCTGGGTAGCTCAGTGCGTTAAAGCCTCTGACTTCGGCTCAGGTCATGATCTCAGGGTCCTGGGATGGAGCCCCCGTCGGGAGCTGGGAGCCTGCTTCCTCCTCTCTCTCTCTGCCTGCCTCTCTGCCTACTTGTGATCTTTGTCTGTCAAGTAAATAAACAAAGTCTTTAAAAAATTTAAAAAAAGAAAGAGGAAATAACACTAGAGATCAATAGACATTGAAAAGACAGTAAATAATATAGACAAATCTATGCACATATACTCAACAACTTAGATGAAATGGGCCAATTTGGTGAAAAATACAAGCTATCAAAACTCATGTTAAAAGAAGTAGATAACCTAAATAATAAGATAAATACATGAAGAGATAGATAAAGCAAATAGAATTCATACTTCAAAGTCTTTCTAAAATAAAAACTCTGTCCCAGACTGTATCACTGGAAAATTCTGTCAAACATTTAAAGTTAAAATGACCACCAGTTCCACAAAATCTCTTCCAGAAAATAAGAGTGAAAACACTCTAATTAATTTGTAAGGCAAATTAGCTTGATAGCAAACCAGACAGAGATTACAAGAAAATAAAACTTTATAGAGAAAAAAATGTTCTACAAAATATTGGTAAGTTAAACACAGTAGTATGTAAAAGAAATATACATCATGAGCAAGTAGGGTTTATCTCAGTAATGTAAAGCCAGTTCATCATTTGAAAATCAACCAATATAATTTACCATATTAATAGAATAAAAAAGAAAAAACTCATGATTGAATCAATACATGCAAAAAACACATTTGACAAAATTCAACATGTAGCTTTGATTTAAATAATTTTTTTTTTAGATAACTAGGTATAGAAAAAAAACTGCCTCTATCTGAAAAAGGACATCTACAAAAATCTACAATCACATCATCTTTTACAGTGAAAGTTGAATAGGCATAACATTAAGAACTCTATGAAGATGTTCATTCTTATCACACCTATTCAATAATGTACTGAAAGTTACAGTCAGTGCAATAAGACAAGGAAAAGAAATGAAAGACTTTTCCATAGGGAGAAAAAGAAAAAAGCAAAGAAACTATTCTTATTCACAAGTGACATATTTGTCTTTGTATGAAATCCCTAAACATCTACAAAACAACTCTTAGAACTCAATTAACTTAGTAATGTCACAAGATAGGAGATCAATATTCTTTTCTACACAGTAGTATTGAACAACTGGAAACCAAAACATTTTAAATACTATATAATTTATAATATCTTCAAAATACTGAAATTCTTATATGTAATTCTAAAAAATAAAAAAAAATGTGTTCAGGATCAATATACTGTCTACCAAGCTACTTCCCCTGGAATGAATGAATGAATAGAAAACAAATAAGTAGTTTAAAAATAGAAATATCAGGATTTTTGAATGACTAGGCGAATTTTAAAAGGATAGGGAAAGAAATCAAATGAGCAGATAAAAGGATAAAGGAGAGGAAGAGAAATCAAAAGATTGTGAAATTTTCAACTAACTATTTGAGAAGGTTTTTCTTCAAAAAATATGGACATGAAGAGGAGGGATGGTTACTGTTGACAGATATGAAGGAAATATATGGCTTAATTTTGTATATTTGAATGTGAATTAACATAAGACACCTGGATGAAAATGACTAAATCATAGTAACAAACAGAGATAGAATTCAGAGAAAATGGATATTGCACAGCTTGAATTATTGAATTAGTATCTCCATGGCAAAGAATAGATGTTATTCATCTTTTACCTTTGTATCTCCAGGATCTGGGTTTGCATCCCCTATACCAGGTGTCTTAGTAGAGTCTCAGTGAATGTTTGTTGAAAAAAATTACTAATTACTAATTTTCTAGAAATTATATATAATATTTGATGTATAAAAATTTAAGAGTATTTGCTTTGTGAATAACTATGTAGCCCAACTGGAGATATTTAACTGAAAATACTTCACACCTTCAAGGCTAAACATATGAAGGGTGCTTATAGGTTTTTTGGGGATAAGAAAATAGCTCTCTAAATTAAAGTACAAGAAAGGATTTGTACACAAGAACTATGACATTTTTATCCTGCTGTGACTTTTACAACCTTTGAAGATGAACGATCTTTTCTAAACAAAACACATTTATTTCATGACATGATTATTATGCATAATACTTTCCTTGTTTATTCTCAAAACCTCTGAGTAACTCTTTCCAACACTTGCTTGTGAAAGAAGTATTAATATAGGATTTTGCTTTTTACTTTATATTGACACCACAGAATTTTAATGCATCATATTAACCCTGAAGGGTTTCCTTAAATTTTACTACATAACAAGTGTAAATTATGTTGCATAATTTTTCTTAGTATTTTACTTTTAAAGACATTGTACCTTATAAAAGTTGCTTTATTTATTCAGCTTTCTTTTCTGTGGATGTTAATTGGTTTAGCATTGTGCCAAATTATATAAAGAAGTTCCACTGCTAAATTTATTTCCTGGCATCACTTGGACACTAGAAGAACCTGGATCATTCAATTATGTACAATAATACCCAAACGAAAAGTTGGTAAATTCCCACCATGCCATATTTCTAAATAGTTTTCAGGAACATCAGGAAACTGATCTTCCTTCCTTTACTTCTCCTACCATATCCCCAAAGGAGGGCCAGTTAATTAACCAGTCACCTGGGAAATCTCCAATATTTCTGTAAGTCAGTCCAGCCCTGGTTCCAGTTATGAGTGGTAAGGTTATGCTAAATAAAGTTATTTTGCTCTGGGAGCACATATGATGACACTTAAAGTATGTTTATGTCCCTTTAACTGGGTTTTTTTCCTTGCAGGGGACTAGCATTATGCAGACCAAATTAAGCTCCTCACTTCCCCCAACAAAAACACTCTAGAGTTGCCATAGTATCCCAGAAATTACCTAATGAAAGCAATTATCAAACCTTCCTCCATTCAAACACAACTTATCATCTTGTATTTCTTCGGAGGCTGGTTGTGATTTTCATCTAGGCTGCAAGTTTCTCTTTCTTATTTAAATTGACCTTCTCAAGATGACATGATATATTACATTACATAGAAATATTTCCACTGACCTTAGCTTGATGAAAAATAAACATGTTGATTTTTTTCATCTAGTTTAATACTATGTATCTATCAAGTAAGTTACATTATTGGCACATCTCTCTTTTCAGTGGCACTGGGCCACAGCAAATCAAATTCCCCCTTTTTGAACTAATAGATGAAATGAATAAATCACATTTTAAATGAATCCAAAAGAAAAACTAGACAATGCAGGGTTTTTTTTTTTAATTTGTCAATGATTTTAAAACATATAAATGGTCAAGATTTTGTTTACCAAGGCAATGTTCCTAAGATCATTTCTGTTTTTGTTTTATTTTGTTTATTTTGTTCTTTGTATATTATGACTTAAAATATTTGATTGTATCTAAAACCATCCATGAATACAGATCTTTCTTACATATAAAATTTTTTTGTATGAGATTTTTAATGAGGTACTGGAAGTAATTTATACTAAGTCGTAATTTTAGCAAGGCACAAACATTGATTATTGGTTATTGCTCAGTATAATTATTTTAATATCAATTTATCCACATGCATATGAGAATGCTAATATTTAGCAATACAAACCAAGATTGGGTTCTTAATCTCCCAAGACAATTTGACAGTGCTACAAAACTGTGGAAGAAAAACAAAATAAAACAAAAAAAAAGATTATAATCTAGCATTAGAAATGTTAGAACAACACAAAGAGAACAACTGTAACTATTAACCACTTCAAATTCTTATTGGGAAATCAGTTGGAAAGTAAAATACGAACAGAAAGATTAAATGCTATGCAAGATATGGTGGGGAAGAAGGCAAAGGAAGGAGGAAAAGACAGAAAAGAAGGAAAAAGGAAAAATAAATAATTTTCCATCTTAATATGTATGTTTACATCTAATGTGCCCACCTATAAAACCCAGTCCAAATTAGAAACTTCATTATCATTCTCCATACATCTCCTCTACACAACCTATCCCTATCTACAAGTCCTCACATTTCGATCACTGAAAACCTTGTATAACTGCCCTTCTTCTACCTTTTTCAACTTATTTCAGTTTAAAATTTCATGATCTCTTCAGATTCTTAAATCTCCTCTTCTACTATACACTCAATCTGGTCACAACTATCTCTCAAAATATGCACTTGATGATGGTATTTCCCAGACCAAAAGACTTTGAGAACTTATCCACACACTGCTCATATTTTCCATCATGTTTCCTCTTATTTCTTTTGTCCCTGGTGTTTTAGCCCAATCACAAAATTTCAGCCTTAATGCATTTTCTGTGTCATCTAATTGACAATCTTGTCCAGATTCTTCTCCACTAGAATTTCCTGGTCAACCTTCAAGACTCAGTTTCAGGGTCAACTCTGGATTCCTTTGGACTTACCAGCCAAATCAAATTCTTATTCTGTACCTAATGAAAATCACTTTGATTACTCCACTAATACACATTTTTTTCATCATTTAGTAATGTAAATGAAACTTGAAACAGTGTGACTTTGGAGAATATAGAAACATAAAATACTCTTTCTCTAATTATTGACTTACAGTTGGGCTATGGTACATCTTTCCTTCCTTTCTCTTAATATCTCACACATATTCCATATTTTCCTGGTCACTTTTGGTTATGAAAACTATGTATCTAGTCCAGTCCAATTCTTCCAACTTACATGTGGTTTAACAGCTCTCTGTATCCAATCCCATCCAAGATATTGGCCCAAGGGAAATCAGATGGGTTATGGAGCTTGATATGCTCTTTCATTCTTGTCTTCTCCTATAGGTCCTAGTTCTTTTGTGATTTGGACTTGTCCAGAACAGTGAGATGAAAAGGTCAAGCACTTATTTACTTAACAAGGAATCACAATTGTAATTCTCTGCTGGTTCTTCTGTGCTTGCTGATGATATCCTTTTTTAAGGGGAATCTGTGGGGTCTTCCCCACTGCACAAGTCACTTGCAGGTAAGATTTTTTTCCCCTGAATTGATCTCTTATACCCTTCCATCTGACCTTGTACTGAACCTCTTGGGTGGGGTAAGAGCAGCCTAGCCAATGGCTTTCCTTTTCATGTTGGGAAACATGAATTTCCTTTTCATGTTGGGAAACATGAATCTCCATCATGCCAAATCATGCTACTTCTTTTCTGACCTTTCTCTCTTTCTTACTCCCTCTTTCTCCAGTTTTCCAGTTTCTCTTTCTAGTGCTTATGTAGGCTCAGAGCATTTCATTAGGTCTGCTGCATGCACAACTAGGGCTCGAGATATCAATCTTACCTTCATGAATTTTATAAATTATTATCCTCCATACCCTTTATTGAGTTTTGGTAGAAGAGACTAGTATCTCCCTACCCTGTCCAAACTACTAGCACTGACTCCAATTCAATAACTCAGACCCTGATACTGTTTTCTAATCTGTATAAATTCCCATAGTCTTTTAGTTTAGATAAACAGGGAAAGAAAGGACACAAGCAGTGGGGAATGATGATTTGGGGAGCAGAATTTTGGAGATCTCTTTTCTTCCTTACAAAGTAGAGTACTCCTCATATTCCTCACCTGCTGCTCTTCCAAGCTTCTATCTCATTTTCTATTTCTGGAAAAAGGAAATTTTCTACTCAACAGTCTCATCGCAGGCAATAATTATTTCTCCTATGAATCAATGAATGGATGAATCAGACAATCAGTTAGCCTTCTAAGTTTCAATCCTAAAAGTGTATACTTGAAGAATATACAGGAATTAGGGAACTCACAGAGTTCCTGAAATGCCCAGGGAAATAAGTTTGGAGGCTATACAACTAGGAATAACACAGACAGTAAGTAAACATAACTGCTTTCCTGAAATTGTTGTAATAGAAAACTCACTGCCAATCTGCAATAACTACCACAAAACAAATCTTTGGTTTCTCACTCCCAAACATGCCCATCATCCCATATTCAAAAGCAAATCAGCAACTCTAGCAAAAACCATGTGATCCTGCCTAATAGATTGTAACTGTTCACCATGCAAGTGAAGTATCTTTGGAAAGTCAAATGAAGTATCTATGGGAAGTCTCAGCTCTCAAGAAGAGTGTAGATCCATTGTTTACATACCACATACACATACTATATACCACTACCTACCACATCCTTTGCTAGGTGATTTTTTTTTCCTGTCCACAGTTCAGTCACAATCTTGGTTTAATATCCTCTAGTCTCTGTATTAAGCTATATTTAATTGTTGTCCACATATAATATAATAATGGATTTGTAAAAATATTCATACACCTAAGTGTATACAGACCTGAGTAAAGAAGAAATTATGGGTATCTACTATGACTTTAATTTTTGGAATTATTCATAAGGGTATGGTTTGTATTTATGACTTCTTTCCACTACATTATGCATTTTCCATTTGCTCTCAGAAAACATCACTTCAAGACTTTTTGCCTGTTGGTCCAGCGATATACTGGTGTGAAAAGTAAAAAATTGGCTGGTTGAGTTTCTCAACGACCCATTCAATTGCAACAATGCATCCATTGTTGAAAGTATCGATTCCTTGTCTTCTATAACTTCATAATTAGTCCTGTAATAAGCCAAAGGTTTAGGAAGCAAAATTTTGAGGAATGGGTCATTTTAGAGCTATAATGAAAGTACCATCCTTTCTTCCATCCCTTAGTTTCCAGACTCATGCATTCTAATTGTGGGGAAAATATTATCACATACTGTTTGCTGGTTAAGAAACTGTTGCACACTCTATAGAACAGCACAAAACACTTTAATGCATTGTCTCCTATCTGGCTCCTTACTTAGTCTTAAATAAACATCTTATTTTCTATAAAGCAATGGAAACTTGGAGATAGAATACATTTTTTTGAATTAAAATTAATCCCATGAGCATTTAACAATTTCCTTTTTTAGTGGCAAAATGAGTTCCTTGGTCAAGAGTTACGTTTTGTTTTATTTTGTTTGGTTTAGGAAAACCAAATAGGAAAATAAGTAAGTCCATGAATAATATTGCTAGCAGAAGCCTGAAAGGATGAAAGAAAAAATCAATACCAAGACTAAGTCAATTCCAATGAGGACAAATCATTGCACTCTCAAAATGGAAGGGTCCAACATAACAGACCTTCTACCAAATTCTTAGTTCATCTTTCCAAATTATTATGCTATATTAGCTTTCTGTGTATGTCCCTACTCTTGGCAGGTTGGACACTCAAGAACAGTAATATAAATAACACCCATGAGGAGGGGACTCTCCTATTTATAAGCCTATCCTCATACTTTGCCCTATCATGACATTTTGTTCATGATCACTAAAATAAGAACTGGGAGAGTACAGAAAGAGATTACCTGACAAAAAAAGTGAGTCTTCAGCTGATTACTGAGAGATTCTCCTACAGACAGGGCTATCTGCTGATCATTCACACGAGGCACAGATATTTCAAATTTGGGACCCATTTACATAATTTTTCTTCAAACCTGGTCATTAATCTTCCAAATATATTCTTCGAAATCCCTGATCATCTGGCCAAAAACTAGATACAGCTCATGAGTTTAAATGGTGCCACACCCTGTTCATCACTCCTAATCAAAGTGGAAAATCATTTGTACTCCTCAAAGTGTTGCCTACTGGGAGGACTTTTTTTATGCACTGTATTTCAGGAGTGATCATGAATTGTATTTATAAAGTATTCTACTCATAATTGGTTGCAGAACACCATACAGAGCTCTCCACAACCAGATTTTAAATGTATTATCCTCAATTATTCGACATGGGGAATTCCCTGAAGCTGTAAGTAGAGGTTGAGGAAGGGGTAGGTGCATGCAGAACATGATCACCTATTCATAACTCTTTCTAACACCTTCCATATCTTCTTGAATTTGTTCCCAAATACACAACAAAATTTTATTTCTGTAGATTAAATGACAGAAACCACAACGAGAAGCTTAGGTCACATGATTACTTGGTGTTTTATGAATAACCTTAGGATATTGAACAGGGGCAAGCGCTGTTTCTCAAAATAGTGTAGTACACACTACAGCTTTGCTTCAAAACATAAGAGCTGAACTATGATTCTGTTATTGGAGTTTATTATTACTTCCTTTCAGGCTCCCAATCAGTCACAAACAACTCAAACATCACTAAATCTGTTGAGTCATAAGGGCTAAGTGTCAAAACTATTTATACAACAGCCTGAATAAGCTAGAAAGTCTTTTTCTGTGTTTAGGCCCAATTAAAAACTGATAGCTTAATTACCCAATAAATACATTGAGATTACACAAATGCCAAATGTCATATATGTTGCCTCCAAAATTCAAACTAACTTACTTTCAAATACTAGATGGAGCAAAATATAGTGATTTTACTTTGAAACAAATTTCTAGTGTACTCCTAACTATTGTTATCTTTGGAAAATTTGCTAGGCTTTTGAGATTTGAATTTCCATAGTGGATGACTCCTATCTTCCTGCATGCATTTAATCAAAGCTTCTAGGTACCTGCTATTTCTTGCTCCCTAGATTCTATTCACATGTGTCACTAGTGAAAAGGACTGGTTTGATGTTCTAGGGGATGTCGAAATGATAACGTTCTCTGCAGATGAAATTATGGCTCAGAGTTAGAAAAATGACATCTATCTAAAGTTAGACACTGAAAGCTTAGTATTTTCCCAGCCAAGTGAAATAAATTCTTTCTAGTGTTCTTGACTTACTGGAATAGAGAGGTGGCCAAATCAATAACTGTATATCAAGTGCCAAGGTGAATGGTGATACTTATTTGTTTCATTAAAGAGTCATATAGTATATAACGTTTTAAATGTGTTATTTTACAATAATCTACCATCATTCTCTAAAACCAAGCTGTCTCAAAAACAAAACAAAACAAAACAAAACAAAACAAAACAAAAAACAAGCAAGGGACTTGAATTAGGGAAGATATCAGGTGTCCTGCATCATATAAGCCCAGGCTAAACTGCACTTGTTACTTTTCTATCATTAGCTCTTTCTAAATGAGGGAAAGATTATTTTTCTTGGTATCCATAAATTATTAATAACTGTGTCCATTGTCCAATAATCAAAAATATTCTAGTTATATCTTTTTCTTACTGCACAATTATTTTGGTAAATGGTCATAAGTGCTTTTGAGAGAGGATAGGAAAAGATCTTATTTTAAATACTTGTAATGTGGGTGCCTGGGTGGCTTGGCTGATTAAGGAAATGCTTTCTGCTCAGGTCATGATCCCAGAGTCCCGATATTGAGTCCCACATAGGACTCCCAGCTCAGCTTCTCCCTTTGACCCTCTCCCCTCTCATGTTTTCTATCTTCCAAAAAAATAAATAAAATTTTAAAAAATAAACAACTTGTACTGTTTTAAACATCTTCCTCAAACTGTTGTGAATTTGCGTTTTGTCAAGTGGCCCTATATCTTTAAACTTAGTTCTGGCAATTGAGTAGATGGTAAAATTGATTATTTTGCAGCTCAGTTCAGGCCTCTGTTTTTTGCTATACCTAAAGTAGTTCCTTCCCTTCCCTTTCCCTCTTTCTTTCTTTCTTTCTTTCTTTCTTTCTTTCTTTCTTTCTTTCTTTCAGTGAGGGAGACACTTACATAAATCAAGTAGGATGTTAGGGGTCTACCTACTTATTTTGGTACCAAAGATACCATAATAAATTAAAAGTCAACAAAGGCCTATGTGGACCAAAATATTTTGATTACCATTCTTTCTCTGCTGCCCATCTTTATAACCATGCCATCTTGTCTGGCAGTGGAATACTGGTATTTATCCTTTTCTACTATGAAATAAGAAAATCCACTTCAGTGGCAGCATCTTCTACCTTCATCCCATGTTACAAAAGACAACTGTTAATAGTACTTTTCAAAGATGCTGGTCTTCTCCCAAATGCCTTGGAGAACAATATATCTTTGGGATATCATAAGGACTGTACTGGAAGGTAGATGAGTGGGATGCACGTAATAAATTCCTAGCTCTCTAAGTTATTGCATTCTTTTCTCTGCATTCTTCTGTAAGGAGATTTTGTTATTTACATTTAATTCAGTACAAGCCTCTTCTGAGACTGGATATAGACCAATTAATTAAGCAAACAGAATCCCTCTCAGCTGTTCTTTCTAGCACATGGGGTCCAGAATCATTGTAAAGTACCCTATAAAAATAAATTTGTCAGTATTATATTTCTCTGTCTTTTGCTTCAGAATCCATTGAAACTCATACTCAACAGATTTTTGCAGATCTTTCCCAACCGATGTGTTAAGTTTTACAAGGACGTGAATTCAACCAACCAATCATTGTAATTTAGCAATCTCAAAATTAAATTCTGAGTCTTATTTTTAGTGATATCAGTATTGCAATTTTGGGAATAAGATCTTTTTCTCTCCTTTCTTTCTTTCTTTCTTTCTTTCTTTCTTTCTTCCTTTCTTTCTTTCTTTTCAATCATGAGAAACTTTTTGATACTCTTATTTCCCCCTAAGATCCCTATGGCACTTAGAAACAACTGACTTATCTCACAATTTATTTATCTCCTTCCTGCCTTTAAACATGATCTGTCACAGTGTCCATTCAGTTTGCTAAAGCCTTAGCTTTATGAGGAATTTGATTCAAAATGGTGAGTGGGATCATTTAAGTAATTACGTAACATTGCCTCTCATGGACTACCATTAACTCATTCTGTAATACTAACTGGATTCTCATTGTTTCAAATACAATCTAGGTTGTAAAACCAATTCTAGGTCCCATATTCTCTAAATTATGGCCCATGGAAAAACTTTTTTGGTTAGGATTCTTAGTTGAAGACTATTAAAGAACAAAAATCTCAACTGTGTCAGTTTTAAGATCTAATTGGCTTTATTAAAGAATTCATGAATCAGACAGCATCTAGCAAGTAGTTAAAAAATATCTTAGATGCCCAGGAAAATCAGCTCGGTTTCTACACAATCATAATATTGGAAACGTTCGCTATTCCTGTGACCCATTGTTTAGTATCTATACCACTAACCCCTAAGTTTGGACAGTAGAAATGCTAACAAAGCTGCCCTAAATCTTTTCTTCTCAAGTGTGTTTATATATGTGCCAAGTTGCTAAGGCTGAGGTACCCATTTGTTTGGTCAAACAATATCCTAGATGGTGATTTTAGATGTGATTAACATTTACAATCTTTGAATAAAGCAGATTGCCCTCCAAAATGTGGATGAGCCTCAATTTAATAAGTTTAAGGTTATATAAACAAATACAGACTTCCCAAAGAAGAAGAAATTCGACCTCAAGACTACAATGTAGAAATTCTGCTTCAGCTTCCACCTTTTTTATCTGTTTTGCAGATTTTGAACTCAGTATTGCAACATCAACTCTTACATAATTTCTGGTCTACTGGCTTGCCCTATAGATTTCAGACTTGCCACCCTTCACAATTATGTGGGATAGTGTATATATATAATGTTTGTTATTGGTTTGTGTTCCTGGAGAACCCCAAGTAATAAACTAGGTATAGCTGTCATTTCACAATCTCACATTATTTACCTCTAGCTTCCCAATGTCTTATGGATTTGAGTGTTAAAATTTCCTAGATTGCATGTAGAAACCTAGCTGCAAAGCAATTGTTCCTGTTAAGAGGAACCCTCTTGGGGCTCCTGGGTGGTTCCTGGGTGGCTCAGTGGGTTAAAGCCTCTGCCTTTGGCTCAGGTCATGATCCCAGGGTTCTGGGATCGAGCCCCGCATGGGGCTCTCTGCTTGGCAGGGAGCCTGCTTCCTCCTCTCACTCTGCCTGCCTCTCGGCCTACTTGTGATTTTTGTCCGTCAAATAAATAAAATCTTTAAAAAAAAAAAAGAGGAACCCTCTTGCACTATTGGTGGGAATACAATTGGTAGCTACTATGGAAAACAGTATGGAGTTTCCTCAAATAGTTAAAAATAGAACTACCCTATGATCCAGCAATTGCACTACTAAGCATTTACCCGAAGAATACAAAAAACACTAATTCAAAAGGATACATGCACCATGCACGCACCCCTATGTTTATAGCAGCATAATCTACAATAGCCAAATTATGGAAACAGCTCAAGTGTCCATAGATTAATGATCGATGAATGGATAAAGAAGATATCTCAAATAAAGAAAAAAATATATATATATAATCAGCTTTAAAAAAAGGAATGAAATCTTGCCATGTGTAACAACATGGTTGGAGCTAGAAAGTATCATGAGCAAAGAGGGGGAAAAAGGAAAGAGATACAAATCAAGAACAATTAGCTATAGAGAACAAACTGATGGTTACCAGAGAAGTGGATGGGGGGATGTGTGAAATAGGAGATGAGGATTAAGGAGGGTACTTGAGATGAGCACAGGGTGTTGTATAGAAGTGTTCAATCATTACATTGTACACCAAAACTAATATTACATTACATGTTAACTAACTGAAATTTAAATAAAAACTTAAAAAAAAATATCTATTAGCTTCACACACTGTTAGAAGAGAAAAGCATGTTGAAGGGGAGTGGGAAGGTGGTTAGTGAGTCAATCTATAGTATCTGATACATTGATATATGATTATTTACTTATATATTGGCTTCCCCAATATATAAGACCCAGTTAGTCTTGAATCAGTAGTTATAACTTCATACTATCTGTCAAAGCTGACCATACACTTTATAATATACAAATAAATAAGATATATTAGCCCCTGATTTATCATTTACAAAAGATTTAAATATTTAGTTTCTGCTTGTTTGCTTAGTTGATGACATGCATATATATCTCTAAGAAAAAGAAAGTGAATAAAATAATCCATAATCTCTCTTTTGAGGAAACTGAGGGATAAAGGATGAATAATTTAACCTAAGTCATTTGACAACTTAACTTAAGGAAGTAACAGAGCCTGGCTTAGAATACAGGTTTTGTCAGTTCTTGATTAGTGTCCTTTCCTCCCTACCATGCACAAATAAACATGATAATCCACAAGGAAATATTCACCTAACTACAGCCTGACTTGCCCATGTGTAAATAAACCAAGGCAACAGGAAGAAATGTGGAGTTGAGACTGGGGAGATTGCAAATAGACAAAAGCTCTCTGGCCAAACCTCAAACTTCAGTGTTTTATGTAGGATGAAACCCATAGAATATATTCTTTTCCTTGAATGTTTAATTTGTTATCCTTTTATATGTAGAAATTAGAAAACATTCCAAAAATCTAACAGCAGTCTGTGCTCTTTCTCTGAATTCAAATAGTCCACTTTTATTGAACATTTTACTAAGCTTAGATAAATCAGAGAGATTATCCAAACGCATTCAGCTCATTGTAAAAAACACCAGAGAGACCTTTAAATGGATTGTAAAGACTCTCAATCAAACTAGTTCTCACAGAAAATGTGTTAAAGGACATAGGACACAGTTAAGAAGCTGGAAGCAGGATCCATTTCCACAGCTACCATTTAAATTCACTCTTTTGTTACTTCCATCTAGAATTCTTTAACAGCTCTCCCAATGGCCTCTCGTTTCCAGTCTTTCCACTCCAATTCTACCTGGAAACGCTGTTTTCAGTTTAGTGTTTGAAAAAAATGTCATGCCATTCTACTGTTTAGGCAACATGATGAAGGTCTAATAGCCAAAAATCTTGGCTTGAGCTCTTAAACTTTGGTCTTAGGCAAAATATACTTTTCCTGAGTATACTTTTTCTGAGCCTGTTTCTCTCTCTTTTTTTTTTTTTTGTCTCGCTCTTTCATCAATTAAACTATTTCATAAGCCCTGCCTAATACACGGTTCATAATATAATTAAATGAAATGATTAATTTGAAAAAATGTTAAGCACTTTTAAATATTACAAAATAGAAAATAATAAAATATTTTGAGGCTATCAAACCAGCAATCTAAGCTCGAAAGTAACAGATAGGCTGCAAAATTTCAATTTTGACCATATTTATATTCTGATATATTGTTTTATCAGTGAGAAATCTGTGAAAATAAAATTAATTTTGTTCACTTTCAAATAAACACAATTTATTAGCTCAAGGTCAAATTCCGCGAATTATTTATCATTATATTTATCATCCATTAAAAGTCTAAGTTTTAGAACATTTCAGCCATTATTTCAGTGTTCCTTTTTCTGTTGTTTTTTATCTCTTCCCAATTACAAACATGTGCACACTCACACATACACACACACACTCATACTCACAACCACTATGTTAATCATAAAGCATTTTATTGCACAAATATGACATAATCAAATGATTTGAAGCAAAACAGTAAAAACTGTTTTAAATGTCATTTTAAAAGAAAGCTTATTGACTGTTATGTAACTATGATATTTAAACAGCCCTAAGAAGTTCAAAGGGTGAAAATGATTGCATTTTGTTAACATTCTATAAATCAGAGCAATATTCTCCAATAAAATAAAGATGCTTCTAGTGCTGTGCTATCGGTAGATTTATTATTATTCATCTCTTGTTCTTACATGAAGAGCTCAAGTTACAGTGATAAATTCTACAATTAAAAATATATCTTTAAAAACACATTTTAGGTAGTCAGCTATTATTATTTAAATCAAGGCATCAATATACTTACTTATTCTACACTCTGTCCCCATATAGGGTAAACACAACTTAAGGAAAATATGAAGCCAAGATTAGCATCTTTAGATTCTTCTGTCAAATCAGTTCAAGCTACCAACCAAAACAAATGGTCAGCTTTAATCACGTGACCTTACTTTTAAATTATGCTATTTCCAACTTGTCTTTTTTATTAAGTAAAATAAAAATCTGGTCATCAGATTTATTGATGTAGATGTCTAATACAATTTTTTGATGGCTGAATAGCATTTCCTTGTATGAATATCCCACAATTTACTGACCTATTCATTTACTGACAGAAATTTAAGGCATTTCACTTTTGACTTTTCCGAATTTGCTGAGGTAAATAATTTTATAAGGGTCTCTTGGTGCAAATGTGCAAAGATTCTCTAAGGTTAATAGCTAGGTGGGGAACTGCTGGATCATTGAGTGTATGGATGTTCAGTTTTACCAGGGACTGCCAAGTGTGTAAGTCCTGCCTTTGTGTCACTTCCTCAGAGCTGTGTAATTTTATATATATATATATACACATACACAATGGGATACTATGCACCCAACTGAAAAAACAAAATCTTGCCATTTGTAATGACATGTATGGAACTAGAGGGTATTATGCTAAGCAAAATAAGTCAATCAGTAAAAGACAATTACCATATAAACTCTCTGGTATGAAGAATTTGAGAGGCAGGGTGGGAGACATGGGGGGAAGGGAGGGAAAAATGAAACAAGATGGGACCAGGGAGGGAGACAAACCATAAGAGACTCTTAATCTCAGGAAACAAACTGAGGGTTGCTAAGGGGTAAGAGGGGAGGGATAGAGTGGCTGGGTTTTGGACATTAGGGAGGGTATGTTCTATGGTGAGTGCTGTGAATTATGTGAGATTGATGATTCACAGACCTGTACCCCTGAAGCAAATAATACATTATATGTTAATAAAAATATAATAATTATAATAAAAAAAACTGTACATTCATTTCAGTTCCAGTCACACAAGTTATGGCAGAAGCCTTTGGGGCTAACCCACAACTTTGTTTGGCTTGTTTTATTTGGGCCTGCTGATTTCCTTACATTTTGGCCATGATTTTTTTCTTCAAAAGTATGTTTATTTGTTCAGTATATTATATACTTCCATGGGAGAATTTTAGGGTTTTTTTGTTCATTTGTTTGTTTAGTTTACCTTAACCATGAAGCTGAGAAGCTGAAAATGTAAATTTAGATATTCTAGTCATTTCCTCTTGATTTAAATTTATATTACATCATTATATTCTCCTAACAAAGTATTTGGCCATCTTTTCTATTTTTAGTTTTATGATTTTTTACAAAATCCCTTTCTTTCTCACAAATTCCATTTCTAGTTCACACTTTCTTTTTTATGTGCTTAGTGGCTCACTTTACTCTTTAATGTATGTAAATTCTAGATTTTTTTTCCTTCATTACAAGGAATAAATATCATCAATTATGTGTTAATAATTGGCAGTAGCAGAAGAACATTAAAAACAAATACAAAATGTACCAGCCACAGTCCAAACACATAATAATTTGAACAGTAAAAGTTTAATATTAAGAATTATTAACTATAACAGGGCCCTGGAGTAATAAGACTGACTACTAAACATTACAGATAACTTTAGACAATAAATAAATAAATAAATAAGAAGAAATAAAGAAATAACAGATACAGAGATCAGCCACCACTCCTGTGGCTATGATAGTGCATGTAAAGAAAAGGTCCTAGACCCATAAGTGAGCTCCAGAACCTGTTGAGGAAGGCAGAGCTGAGGTACGTGAATGACAGAGAAAGCACCATGAAACTATACAGGAGAGATCTGCTTGAAATCTTCCCTCTGGACCTTACCAAGTCTCCTTCTGTGATGCAGGAAAAGTTGTTTGGGGGTAGTGTCTTTCTGGAGGCATTCAGTTACAAAACCACCCAGAAAAGGTATAAGGGGAAGCTTCTTGCCATTGCTTCTGAATTCTCCAAAAACAATCAGCCCAGTGTGTAAAAGGATCCTGAGCTCAAGAACAGAATAGATCCCTGCCACCAGCAGGACCATAAACTTGTGGAACCCTGAGAAGAGGACTAAGTTAAGCTGATGGACCCAAACTCTTCACCCATTGAAACTATGAAACAACAAATATATGTTGATTTAAGCTGATAAATTTGTGGTAGTTTATTATGCAACAATATTTATTCTTCAGAGGCAGTATATCGACTATCTATAACATTGTTGCTGGAACCTTGGTTAACTTTCAGGGTAGTTAGTGGATAAGAATCCAGGTTTTGGGGGCACCTGGGTGGCTCAGTCAGTTAAGTGTCAGACTCTTGGTTTCAGCTCAGGTTATGACCTCATGGATCTGAGATCAAGCTCAGGCTCCAATCTCTGCTTGGAGATTCTCTCCCTCTGTCCCTCCCCCCACTTGCACTCTCTTTCTCTCTCTCAAATAAATAAATAAATATTTAAAAGAAATTATCTGGATTTTACCAAAGGAGAGGGTTGTTACTAGAGTGAAAAGCTGAAAATATGAAGGCATCAAACACAGGGCCAATTTTCTCCCAGAGACATCTGCTGAATTATAAAGTTGAGCAAGATAAGAAGCTCAAAATTAAATCACAATTCTTTATAATACTTAGCTTCACTGATGGCAGTCTTTGGTATTAAGAAGCAAAAAAATCACAGGTGGTGGGTATTATGGAGGGCACTCATTGCATGGAGCACTGGGTGTGGTGCAAAAAGTATGAATTCTGTTACGCTGAAAAGAAATGAAATTAAAAAAAAATCACAGAGAAGTTGCCTCATAATCATAATATGCTACAACTTGAAGTTCTAGAAGATATATGACCTAGAAATGGGGACAAAGAATATAGATTGACTGTTACCAAAGTAGCATCCTGACCATAACTCAGCTTAAACCCTGATTAGGTTGAGATGGTCAGTCCCCTTCTGTATCTGCTTGGAAAATCAAAATGTGGAACTCCTTAGTGTAATGTAATATCACATGAAGTCTCCAGATGTTTTTATATACAGTATCTGGAGTTCAATTTTAATAATTGAATTTTTAAAATTCATGTCAAAAGAAAGTACAGAATGATTAAATAAGCAAAAAAATAAATCAGACCTTCAGATTATCCAAATCTAATAGACAAGGATATAGTTATGATTCATTTTTTTAAAGATTTTATTTATTTATTTGACAGAGAGAAAGTGAGAGAGAGAATACAAGCAGGGGAGTGGGAGAGGGAGAAGCAGGCTTCCTGCCAAGCAGGGAGCCTGATGCGGGGTTTGGTCCCAGGACCCCGGAATTGTCACCTGAGCTGAAGGCAGAAGCCCAATGAGTGAGCCAACCAGGTGCCCCATGATTCATTTCTTCAAGGAAAAAAAAAAAAGATAAAATGAACAAAACGGAATAAAATACTGAGAAATTTATAAGAGAATTAGAATCTTAAAAATACAATAAAATAGAAATAACAGAAATGAAAATATAATATATGAAATAGAAAAATGACTAGATTATTTCAATAGCAAACTACTATAAGAAAAAGAACATTAGTGAACTGGTCAAAAGAAAATATTCAAGCTGACACCAAGAGGAGTAAAAAGAAAATACAGAAAAGAGACCAATGGAATATAAAAGAGCTGCACCACCTCTAATCAGAGTTCTAGTTGAAGAGAGAGAATTGGGCAATAATACTTAAGAGATAATGATTTTAAAAAATACTAATGATATGAAATCACAGAACCAAAAATCCTTACATACACCCAGTAAGATATATACTAATCAAAGCAAATCAAGTAATACACTTAGGCACATCATAGTCAAAATAATAAAATTTTTAAAAAGAGAGAGAGCGATAAAGACCATTTTAAAAGCAATAAAAGGTAAAATAGACATAATGTTTAAAAGAGTAACAATCCAATTGACAGGTGAAATCTCACAAAGATGTAGAAGCCAGAAGACAATATACTGGCATCTTTAAAGTTCTGAAGGCAACTAAATATTCCCTCAAAATCACATACACTATAAGATTTTCTATGAAATATGAAGACAAATTAAAGATATTTTGAATCAACAAAAACTGAGAGAAACTGTCACCAGCAGACCTGTATTTCAAAAACGCTAAGAGCCGGTGCACCTGGGTGGATCAGTTGGTTAAACATCTGACTCTTGATTTTGGCTCAGCCAGTTTCATGAGGTTGAACTCCACACTCAGTGGGGAGTCTGCTTGAGATTCTCTCTCTCTCTCTTTTTCCCTCCCTTCCTCTCTAAGATAAATAAATGAATCTTTTTAAAAAAATGCTAACAGAAATTATTTAGTCAGATGGAAAATGATACCAGAAGAAAAGACAGAAAGGTAGAAAAGGAATAATAAAGACAGTATAAGATAAAAATTAAGATTGTATAAAAATAAATAAGTGTACTCTATAATTTTTAAAATATATGTAGAACCAAAATTCTTGAAAATAACAACACTAGAGAGGGAGTGAGGGAAAATGGATTTGGTAAAACATCATTGATATTAGGTTAAAATAAGTCAAGTATGCATGTTGTAAAATCTTGAATAAAAATTTAATGTAAAATATTTCAGTAAGCTGAAAGAATAATGAAGAATTTTATACTAACAGCTTAGTCGAGAAAAAGTTAAGCAATAACATTTGATGAACACAAAAGAAAACAATAAAGGGGTAAAAAGGAATATGAAACTCCTAGTTTCATAGGAAACTATGAAAAAATACGAAAACATGGAGGCACCTAGGTGGCTCAGTCCATTAAGGTCTGCCTTTGGCTCCAGTTTTGATCCCAGGATCCTGGGATTGGAGCCCTGCTTCAGGGCTCCCTGCTCAGCGGGAGGCCTGCTTCTCCCCCTCTACTCCCCCTGCTTGTGTTCCCTCTCCCACTGTATCTCTCTCTGTCAAATAAATAAATAAAATCTTAAAAAAAAAAGGAAGAAAACTTTTCTTAAAAAAAATAGGAAACACGTAGTAATAGTTTAGATACAAATCCGAATATATCAATAAATTAAATGTAAGTGATTTAAATATATATCCAACAAGGATTTATATTAAGACTCTATAAAGCACTACCACAAATCATGAGGAATAGACAGAAAACCAAAAAACATGTACAAAATGTTTATACAAGGCAATCTGTGCTATATGACTTTGTTAAGTTTACATAAGTATGTCATTGGTAGAATTCTAGAAACCGTCATCAAAATCTTAGAGGTGATTTTTACTGTGTCAAAATTTAAGTGATGTTGATATATTTTTTATGATTCTTTACTATATTATTTATATATTAGCCATGTGTACTTTTTTAAAATTTGTAAAATAACTACTTTTATTTTATATTCACCTTGCAGGTCATGTCTTTATTTCCCAACAGCTAAACTAATGTCATAGCTAGATAAGAAAATTATTTAAGCCTCCTCTCTTTAATAACACACATTTAAATTAAATTAAATTAAAAAAATCCTTTTTCTCAAGGAACTAAATCAGATTCAATAAAACTGATTAGCACCTTATTGACTACAGTATACTTCCATTTTAAAGATGTAAGTTATCCGAGACACAAAATATTTTCATTAGAGCTGAGTTAGTGAGTGAATTGGGTTAAAACCTTTGCATGTATTTCTCTTACTTAGCGTAAACATAAATGCTTCAAAACATGAGATAAAAATAGTTCCTTATAAATAGAAATAAGCTAAAGTAGAGTAAAACCTATGTTCAAAACCCTACAAAGTACTCCAAAGTGAAGTTGAATTTCCTCTCTATAATCCTTTACTGATAGGTTTATATATATGTTTATTAGGTTTATCAATCTTCTTTAACACTCGTACATCTATAAAACACCTGGCAAGGAAAAACAGAACACAGTATTTGACTTAATGCTAGTGTAGTCAGGATATATATTTCTTATTATATTAGTAACAGACACAATTCCACAATACAATAAGTAAAAACGCTTCCTCTTAAAAGCAAAGTACTCCCTTCTTGGAAATAAATTACCCTGGCGAGGACCATCATGGGGCTCTGGAGAATAGGTAATTCACTTCAAGTGAATGAACCATCAGCTAAAAGGAGAGTGCTTCTGCTGGTAAACTTTAAACTGCCATTTCACTTACTGCCTCAGTTTCTTCATTTGAAAGATGTGGTAATACACAGTCCTTCGTTAAAAAGTAGAGATATTGTTCATCTATTAACAGGCAAGATATGAATATACTGACACAGATTTAAATCTCCTCAAATGGCAAATCCCATACACATGCTGAATAACCATGACTCTGGTGTTCAGTGTATCACTCATCTGTTTTTTATTCACTCCAAGTTCTCAGCATTGTCGGAAACACACCTATGTTCTAAACAAAAATGCTCCCAGTGTTTCATCGCAATATTAACATCACTAGATGGATATCTCTTGAGCTGAATACAAAGTATTCTGGGGTCAATTTTTTTCCCTACTATAAAAAGACTATAACTATTGGGACCTTTGGGTTAGAATGAGCAATTAACGCTTTTTTCAATTGTGCAGCACTTATAAAATTGAGCATTTTATATTCATCTGGGTTCTTTGTTTATTCACTTTTGTGTAAGCTATTTTGAACTTGAGGTTTAACATTTAGTTGCTTTTCCCATTCTTTACTTAAGAAGATTTGTAATGCATACCTCCCACACAGTACTTGAAAAATATACACTTTATTGACCTATTATTGGATGTTTTGTGGTTCCTTAGACATGGTTTTATATAATTTCATTTTGAATTCTGGCTTGAGTTCAAGCATTTTTGAAAGTGAAGCTCTGATTACAGACTTATATGCATAGTATAAGTAGGAGTAAATGAACACCTCCCTCAACCTTCTCCAGACTCTCAGTTCTAACTTAATCTCCCCTTTTTTGGCTTCCCTTTGAAACACGTGTACTAAGGTCAGTTTGCATTTGAATATTCGGCAGTTAATGATGTGTTTTATTGCCTTCTTCATTTGGTACCATTTGCTGCATACCAACAGGTTATCTTTCCTCTTTGAGTTATCAAAAACAAAACATGGTCCCTCAGAAAGCATTGGGGATTTTCAAAGGACTATTACTCTTCTACACAAATGAATAAATTGCTTCTGTAGAAAAAGAAAGGGGTCTTCGTGTTTTCCATCTCTCTCTCTAGCTTTTTCTCCTTCTCTCTCTGCCTCTCCGTCTCTCCTCCTTTCTGTTTCTTTCTTTTTCATTGCAATAAAAAATTTTTCATTTTAATAATGAAATATTTCATTGTAATAAAAAATACAATAGTACAAAAAATACACTGATGACTCTTTCAGTGCAGAAAGGCAATGGGGTAAGAAACTACCAAATGCTGAATGCTAAACACATCTCACTTAATCCAAAGGCTGGAGTTAATAGCAAGAGATTCAGTAAGTGTGGCATATGAACCAAGAGCCTTTGAGCAAGAAGAAACTGAGTCGATTATCAGCTGCATTGTTTATTGAATGTGTGACCTCAAATTTACTAAAAAATCTACAACTGATTCTCAGTTTTCTTATCAATGAAATAGGGATAGATAATAAATTCTGCCTTGGATAATTGTTTTTCTGTGTCACTTCTTCTACATAACTTTTCAACATAGATGTTCTTCAGACAGATTTCTCATCTTTCTGTCATATATTCTGACCTACTGGGGGTATTATCCACCATGCAGTTTTAACTCCATCTTTATACCAATAATGACAAAATGTGTATCTATAGCCTAGACTTCTCCAGACTCCGTATATATATCCCCATCTACCTGCTTCACAGCTCCTAAACTCTTAATTGTATCTCAAATTTAAAATTCTAAAACCAAACTACTGATCTCCCTCCTGGCCTAAAACTGATTCTCTTCCATCATTTCCTTCCTCAGTGAAGAGGAAATCCTCCAATTACCTAATTCAAAAACCCTGGAGTTATCTTTGCCATCTCTCAAAATCTGTCTAATTGTGTCTGTCATTCTAACAAATTGAATTCAAGAACAATCATTTTGTGTCTTCCCAGTGAGACACAACATGTATTTAAGTACTTTTTTCACACGATTGAATACTCCATACAATAGACAGAGTGATCTCCTAAATTGTAAATCTGACCATATTATATCTTACCTTAAAATCCAGTTATAATATAGCTAATGTGTTGAGCATTTATTACATTCTAGACTTTGCCCTAAGCATTTTACATATATCACCTAATTTATGCAGGAGATGGAAATTAATATTATTATTACTGTATTCATTTTACAGCTGAAGAGACTAGAACAAAAAGAGACTAAGAAACATGTTCATGGATACATAACCACCAAGTGGTGGGAGCAGGCCATCCAGCCACAGAGTTCACCTTCCTAACAGGACGCTACACTCCTTCCCAGAAGCTCCCATTCATTCTTGAGAATAGACAAAATAAAAAATATCTAGCTGGAATGCTCTTATTAAAGCTCACCTTGTAGTGTGTGTGACTGACTTGTAGATTGCAAGACCACAGTGATAAATTGTCAGGAATATAGCAAGCACTTTGCTAAACATAACCATTATTAAAATTAAACTTTATGTGGCTCAGTCAGTTAAGTATCTGCCTTCAGTTCAGGTCATGATCCAGGGTCCTGGGATGGAGCCCCCATCAGGCTCTCTGCTCTTTGGGGATCCTCCCGCTCCCTCTGCTGCCACTCCCCGTGCTTGTGTGTGCTCTCTCTCTCTCTGACAAATAAATAAAATCTTTAAGAAGTTAAAATTTTATAAATACACAATAAATTGTATTTAAAATGAAGATAAATGTAATAATTACTCAAAACTCATCATTTCCTGCTTATCTTTTTCTCTTGATGTTATTTACATCTATTATATCTATATAGTAAAAAGAAATAATGGTGAACGGCTACACATCTCTTCCCAATTTCATATTCAAATGATAATGTTCAGGGTCGGAGTATTAACTACATGAAAATCTGTAAAAGTTACAAATTAAAGTTTGACTTACCATTTTTGTATTCTAGACTTAAGAAAATGATGGAGTGGAGCACCTTGGTGGCTTAGTCAGTTTAGTGTCTGTCTTTGGCTCAGGTCATGATCCCAGGGTCCTAAGATCTAGCTTCATGTAGGGTTCCTGCTCAGTGGCAAGACTGCTTCTCCATCTCTCTCTGTCACTTCCCCTGCTTGTGCTCTCTAGCTTTCCCTCTCAAGTGAATAAAATCTTAAAAAGTAAAAATAAAAACAGAAAATTATGGAGAAAAATGTTAGTGATAACTAAATGGACTTAAAGTGTTTGCTGACTGTTGACATTCTATTGTGACTAAAACAAAAAAAATTGAGGAGATAAACTTTCACTATTATCCAAATCAGTAAAGGCATCTCTCATACCATTGACGAATGAGTGAAGTTCTGACATGCATATTTGTTTCATTTTCATCTTGATTTTTCATGTAAATGAAAATATCCTGTAACATTCATGTCGAGATTATATTCTCTCATCAATTACAACTATTGCCTGTGGATACACTAGAGTGGCAAAAATCAATAAAAGTATTCTGTGAGAATCAATTATATGGAACTGATTTTAATATTGTCTTAAAATGTAAGCTCTATTTTATTTACATATATAAATATATAAAGTATTATTTATTTCTTACTAATTCTGAAATATTGTTCAGCTACTTTCTTTTACTAAATTTAAACAAAAATGGTAAATCTGTACTGTAAGCTGTTTTTAAAGCCATTAGTCATGCACTTTGTAAATAATACTCTTATTTCTATTTTTTTATATATCCACAGGTTTTTAATGGAACTTATAGACTTGATAACTATACAATATGTTCCAAAGTATTCTATAAACTTGACATGTACTTATTTGACATTGAGCTCCAGTAAGAAACTAGGCAGACAACTTAAAAAGATGATTTATGAGTATAAAAAAAATGAATAACAACCACCAGAAGACAGCATGTGTTTACTTGGCTCAAGTAATGGCAGACTAACCATATTCACACTTTCTGAAAGAGACTAGACTCTTACATTTTTGAAATGTAATATTTATGTAATATATTTTGTCTCAATGAAGTACCAAGATACTGTATAAACAAAATGTTGAAATAGAGATTGAATGACAGTACCAATGATCATAATTAGGAGGTAGATGTCATATCAAAATGATCACTTTCCATCAGTTGGACTTGTGCAAGAAAATAGAATGGGTCTATGTGAGAAGTAGGGAGTTTTCTATCACCAGATGTATAGTTAACTAATGCATGAGGTTGGCCTAGAATGCATTTTGAAGGGCCCTTTATATTCTTGACCTGGTTTCAAATGTGCATACAAATTGTAAGATAATTATTTCTAAAAGAAGGTGTTTCCTATGAAAACATTATGACAGCTAAAGGTGTATAGAAGCCAATTCTAGCATTCTGACCAAGTTAGTCATTGGATTTGGTTTTGTCTTAAATGCTAAGTAATGTACCTGGTATTTCAGAAGTATCCCAGGTGACTAATATATTATTCTCAAAGGAATAGATGGGAATCAGATCAAATGTTATTATCCTTATATAAAAATAGATTTATTTTTATCCTCTAGGATTCAACATAAGACTTGGAAACTGTCAGTATACTATGCTTCTGTTTTGTTTGGAGCACTTTCAACACCTTGATTTGATAATCTAGGAGTATAATATTCTTGAAATATTTTACTCTTGGAAATGCTCTCACCAAATAACTAATTTTGAATTATTATTTGTCATCATCTGCACACAGAAAAAAATCCTGGAAGGAATTGAAAATAAATACCAAATATCACAGAAGCCTTGCCAATGGAAAAGGATTACCATTAAATTCTAACTGCAAAAATTTACCCATTATACTTACTATCACTAAATTAAAAACAAAAATAATAAAAATAAGTGCATGGAACTGAAGGATATTATAAAATCATCAATCTCATCAATCACAAGAAAATATTAAAAGGTAGAAATAATAACACTATGTCCTAGTGTTGATTAGCAATTAGATTTGATCGTTTTTAAACTTCACTTTATTCTAACATGTGGGTAACCTTAAGTTTTGACTACTTAGAAGTGAATTTAGCTTCAAATAATGGAAAACTGAAGCAACCATTTGCACACAAAATGGGATATATTTTTCCAACATAACAGAAGGTCCAGAGGAAGGAAGTTGCTTGTCTTGCTTTCATTGTTCAACATTGCCATCAAAAACGCTACTCCTCTGCTCTGTATCCTCAATGTGTTGGCATCTCATTTTCTTGAATTGTATCTTATGATCACAATTGATTAATCACAAACCTTTGTTCTCTGGCAAAAAATGTGTGCTCAAAATTGCAAAGTATATAAAAAAATGGCTATCTAAGAATTCAGGGCAAGTGGGAATTTAGTATTTACTATTAATAGAGATGGCAGTAATTTCTCTAATATTGTAAAAGTATTTTTATAGAAAATGGGAAAATAAATGAATACCTTCAATTTAATAGCAGTTGGTTTAAACTATACAGTAGTTCCAGCAAGCCATCATTCTTGGCTACAGAATCAATACATTTTAGTTCTGTCATGGATCTCATAGGTCATCTGACCCAGCCTCTTACTTTATAGATAAAGAAATTGGGGTACAGACACCTTAAATTATTTGCTCAAGAGCATGAAAGCTATGAAGTTGTGGGTAAGCAGCAGGCCCAGAATGCTAGCAAGAACATATATTTTTTAGGTACTCATAGAGATCTTTACACAGACACATAAAAAGACTCATGGTCTAATGGCTGGGTTGGAAAGCATCCAGCATATTGTAATGGTACTGAGATATATGTGGGAAACATATTCAGAATTTATTTTTATCCTCATCCAGATTCAAACATTTGATTTAAATGTTCTGCATTAAATAATTGATTCCCAGTCTTTGCAGGTGGGATTTAGTACAGTAGCACAAAATAATTGGGTAACAGTTAGAATTTAGCAGCATCATTATTATCTGCCTTTCAAATATTTTTCATTTGGGTTGATCAGTGCTTTTAAATTTTACCTTTGGAAAAGTTGTCTACAAAGGATAAGAAAAATAAGGAACTATATTTAAATGGTGTATTTATCCAAGAATCCATGTGCAATTGTGCCATACTAAAGCAGAAAGTATTTAGAGTAACATAAACAGATGATATTTTAAAATAGGCAAAAAGAAATATAAAAGCATGTAGATTTATTGGCAGCAAATTTCCACAGGTTATAGAAAATGTTTGGTGCAGAACAAAATGGTCATTCTGTTTGGAAAACATATCCTTCCTGTAACATGGCCTCTGAGTAAAACAACAAAATAGATATATGTGTGAACCTTGAAAGCAGCATTTTCAAACAAGTGAATTTTCATTTTCAAACAAGCAAATTTAAAAGAATTCATTGTATATATTTTAGCATCCTAACCAGAGAGGCATGTTATGGAGTCAGAATAACCTGAATATGGGTTGACAGTCTCAGCTGCCTTGCTTGTACACCAGAAATAATAACAGTATTTACTTCACTGTGCTCTTATGAGAATTGAAGGCAAAAAGATAAGGCAAAGCAAAATACCCAATGCAGTGCCTGGCACATAGTGAGCACATGGCAGCTATTAATGATTACTAGCATTAACAAGCTGTATCCTTCCCTTCCCAGAAAACCAACTACACCACCTGGAACGAACACCTGCCTTTAACTCATAAGCAGGAAAACACAACATACCAGATCTCTGCACCCTTTGCATATACCTAAAGACTTTTTACATGTCTTAAACATCACTTCCTTGTTTCTAAGCACTAAGAGACAATTGTATTTAAATGGTATTCATCAGTGTCATATTCCTGTCACTGTGTTGTCTTAAAACCAATAGGATTTATGAAGGAAGATAGAGAAGTTTACTATTTTATTATCCAAAATATATCCCATGGTATATAAGTCAAATCCACAATTTGAGAATCTAATACATTTGGCTATTTTTCTTTTTTTTAATTTAAATTCAATTAGCCAACATATAATACATCATTACTTGGCTATTCTTTATTCTCATTTTATTCCAAGGTAGAAACTTCCCCATTACCCCAGATATTCTAAAACTATTGGCTAGAATAGCATTCTATTTAACCAGCACTCTCATTGGAAATAGTGATTCTCCAAATACAGCTCTGCATTGATTTTTACCACCACAATAAGTCATCAAGTATCAGTGCCCCTTAGTGTATGCACGCACACGCACACATGTTTGTGTGTGTGCACAATAGAAGGAGAAATAGAGATTGAGAAACAGAAAGAGACATTGGAAGGGGGAATCTGTTTTTATTATTGCTTCTTTCATCCTAAGATGATTCAGTTTTGGTGCTATGAAATTTGTAAGTGCCAACCAAGAGGCAAAATCATCATTGCCATGCAAAATAAACCCTTTAGATGAGCAGATTTAGTTGCATTTGTCTGGTATGTTATTATTGATATGTTATTATTTCAGTCTTTCTACCTATCTTTCTGGGCATTTAGTAATTTTGCTCAAATTGAATATTCTTTATTTGTCCTATTTATGCAGTATGAAATAGAAACTTGCATCAATTGACCTTCAGTATTCCTAGACTAAGCTTCATATCTTCTAATAAGTCATTCTTCCTTGATGGGAGGGGCCATATTTTATTCATCTTTGGATCTGCAGACCTTGACACAATGCCACTGGTTCGCAATAGACACTAAATGACTAACCACAGTACTGAATTGAACCATACCATTTAAAATTGTCTTTAGGCAACTGTTTTTATATCTACCTCCTCCGGCTTTTCTAATTGGATTCAGATAATTTGAAGTGAGGTTTCAATTGTTGTAGATGGGTGGCATTTCCGTCCTTAATTACTAGTGACCTACTCTTATCTATCGATGTTAACTCTGGGCTTTTAATGTCAAACATGACATTAATCCAGAAGCCAAATGTGATTCCCTCAGTTTGGATAAGAGCCCGAAACTATATTGTTTTGGATGACATTATCACACATGAACATTATACATACTCTTTTATGATAATGAAAACTACATAGCATAAAATCTCCAGCATAGCTTCTATCTTAGAGGCAGGTTGGAAACATCATCCTTATTGTAATCTCTTTGTTTCAACATCTTTAGCATGGTGAATTTGTGCATGTTCTCCCTGATTTTTTCTTTCAGAAAGGGGCTATAAAAAGTTTTTCTTTAGCATTAATTTTCTAGTGAATTTTATTAAAATTCTATTAATTCTAATATTTATTACTATTGTAGCAATCTTTTATAAATAAATAGGATCAAATTATAAAGTTTAATGATTAATTTTCTTACTTAATTTACTAAACTATTACTAAATGACCATCTATTTGATTGTTTTCTTTTTTTCTTAAAAATCCACCCTCAATATATTTTTCTAAAACCAACTGCACAATAATGAAAATCTAGGAATATTATGTTTTATAGCTTGTAGTCTTAAAGTATAAATTCTAGAGAACTGATTATGGTCAGTTTTTAGATTTCATAGCTTAATGGACTTAAGAATAAATTGCCCTACTTCCTTCATTGTGTAAAGAAGGATACTAGGAAAAAAAAAAAAAAAGAAACTAGAGTTATGTGTGAGTTAATGATTGCCCCAAATCATTGTTGGTGAGATGAATCAAACTTGAAAGCAGACTTTCTCAACCTAGGTCTAAGTATTTTATTCTTAAATTGTGTGGTCCCAGGGCTCCTTGGTAGCTCAGTCCTTTGAGTATTGGACTCTTGGTTTCAGCTCAGAACAGAATCTCATGGGTCTTGGAATGGCACCCTGCACTGAGCTCCACACTCAGCAGGGAGTCTGCTTGAAGACTCTGCCCCTCCCCTGAATCTTTCTCAAATAAATAAATAAATCTTTAAAAAAAAATCATGTGGCATCTTTAACTAAACCCTTTAGAAAATATCTGAGGAGAGAATGTATGTGGGTGCCTTTTCCAGACATACAGAGCTACACACTGATTGTTGGCAGGCATTACCAATTACTATACAGACACCTGTGTATCACTACAGTGTGTCACCAATCCAAACATTTAGTGACACTATCAGCTCAATGCCTTATTTGAAAAAACAGCTAAATGTTAAGAAATCAAAAGACTATGTTATCAATTAGAATGATGCCAGAGTCATGCAGTGTGGAAAGGTCACAGTTTTGGGGACTGTTTGATTTTTCTAACCAGAACCAATACTTAATATGTGATCTATTATTATTTACATATATCTCCTAATATTTACTATATAATACTATTATTTGCTTATAATAATAAGAGATGTAAGATATAATAATAAGAAATATAATAAAAAGAGATGTCCAAGAATTCTACAAGATAGACATGATTGTCTTCATTCTATAAAAACGGTATTGTTATACAAAAGGACTGAACTGCTAAGAGAGAGAATGAAAATCTAAGCATAACCATAACAACATCTACCAAAACAACCACCCTAAATAAATAAATAACTCTTGCTTTCTTCCAACATATCATTCTTCCTCCTTGTGTCAGTTTGGATTCTTTGGAAAGAAAATGCCAAAACAGAATTTGCAGTACAAAATTTTAGTACAAATAAATATTATAACAAATAAAGTACTAAAATAATTTTAGCACAAATTATTTTAGGTAAGTTGGGTGAAAACTAACAGAAAAGAGAGCAGAAGTGGGCAGGAAAAGTCCTCAGTCTGTGGTGCAGGTCTGATAGCCATGGAATAAAAGGGGGAACAAATGAGAAGGAAGAGACTCAGACTGTGATATAGGTCTGAGAAAGTCTGAAACCCAATGGTGATCTCTAATGTAAAGATTGTCAGGAAAGAAATCCTGCCTTCAGCAGAAATCACAGCATCCTGTTCTACTATCCTGGGACATTGGCTGAAGTTTTATGAGGAAAGCATATCCTCAGCTATGCTGCAATCAGAGATGATCACTTGAGGCAAGATCTCTCTTAAAGGGTGATTACAGTGGTTTACCCTATGGCTACCATACACTGCACAAGTCCCTCAGCAGCTCTGATGCTTCATTTCCTTGACTAAAATGGGAACACTAGACCTAATTTAAGGTGTTAGTATTTGCTAGTAAATAACTATTAGAAAGCATCTGGAATTTACGTAGTACATAAAAAGTACTCTGGATATATTGCCATGAAAATAAATATAGAGCATTCAATAATACCACTATCTCTATCTCTACAGATGTTTGCTAGTGGATATAAAAATAGGGAAATTGTCTTTCAGAATGTATCATTTTTAAGTTTGTCAGTCTTCACTCTGGATCTTTCTTCACTGGTGCTAGGGATGACCTTAACCCAAATAGATCAACCATAAATATCTATGGTTGAAACTTTCATTCCCAAGGGTAATATTCTTGTTACTATTTTACATTATCACACTCAATTAAAAAAGTCTAAACTAAAGTTCGTTGCAAAATGATTGCTCAACTCCCAAGTGAATTGAAGACTGCTAACTTAGCCAAATGAGATAGGTCTTTATTTTCCAGTCCTTATCTGGATAATTTAGGCTAGAAAATAAAACCAATGAGGAAGGGCTGAAAAATTGTTTATTTTAGAGTTGATAAGATTATGGGAAAATTAAATTAAAGTGTACTCAGTGTACACTAAGAGATAATATGAAAAATATAATAAGTATATTTTCTCTATCTTCACTAACAGTTGAGCAAAGGAAAATTAATGCTACCATAATAAATTTATTTAAGAATATAAAGTAAATTATTTTATAGTCAAGATTCAATATTATTTTTCAATATTTATTACAAATAAAATTCTAAACTTTACAGTGGAAAATCATGAAAAGTAGTATAAAATAAAACCATAAGAAGTATCCATTCCATCTATAACTTAAAATCAATAATAAAAAGTAAGGTAGAGTGACATCAGAAAATACAGTAGAAATTTCAAAACTTTGTCACATTGCAAAAGCAAGAAATACTCTGGCAAAAACTGTCAGAATTAACTTTTTTTTGGAGTTCTGGAATCGAATAAAACACAACAATCGGGAATATTTAATGAAGAGAAAAACTGTTGGATTTGGTAAGAGAGCTCGGTGGCATTTTAACTTATGCGGCTGCCGTCTGCACAACCCAGTTTAGCAGCAGCCTTGAGATGGCAACCTGTATTACTGGTGCAGGTTATTGGTACCAAAGGGATCAATACAGACCTTGTTCTTAAAGTTGTGGCTGTGTGTTTTGGCTTGTCTGGTGGGTCTCTAAAGTATCATCTCAGGTGCTTGATGTGTTTCATCTCTCTCACAGTTTCCACAAGATTGTGACAGCATCTCTAGCACTGTTTGTTGAAAGCATTTGAAGCTAAAAGTATTAGCCATGGACACCATGGACAATTCTACCAAGGTGTAATATTTGAGACAAACAATAGATCAGAAACTTGGGAATTAAGAGGCTGGAGAAGGAGAAACATAGGGAGGAAAAGCTTTGAAAACCTCCCACGTATTCTGGGGTACTTAGAAGTTCATGAAAATGACTAAGTCTGACTGCATGCTCAAAAAACACCTCAGAAGAAGAAGAACCTCATCTACAGCTGAAATTCAGACTCTGTGTGGGCAGGAAATGAAGGCTACAGCAGAGCTATAAATTACCTGGCAAGCATTAGAGTGTCCTAACGCAGAGTCAATCTGAAAAGATAAGGAGAGGGGGTTTTTTGTTTTGTTTTGTTTCCTTTTTTCCTTCCTTTTTTTTTTTTTTTTTGTTCTAAGTACTTAAGAAAACTTCTGTCACATCTCTAGCAGACTACAAAGCTGAAGAAACAGACATATCAGTGGCAAATAAAACAAAGAATGCAGACATATCAAAATTAGTTTAGAAAAAGAACTAGACAACTACCAAAATAAATTGCAACAAACTATGGGGAAGGAGAAGAATCTGATTTCTAGAATTGCCACACTGTAATGTTCAAAATATCCCCCTTTCAATAGGAAATTATGAGGTGTGCAAAGAAACAAGAATGTTCATCCCACTCACAGGAAAAACAAAATTAATAGTAACTGTTACTGAAAAAGCCCTGAAATTGGGCTTCCCTGACAAGTAATTTAAAATAATTGTTTTTAAATATTCTAAAAGAGATAATGGAAACCAAGAAAAAGAATAAATGCAACCAGGAGAATGGTATCTCACTAAATGGTTAATATCAATTAAGAGAATTTGTTTTAAAACCAAATGAAAATTCTGGAGGTGAAAAGTATAATAACTGAAAGAAAAATTTCACTAAAGCAGTTTAATAGCAGCTCTTAGAAGAAAAGAAATCTGTGATTTTGAAGATATGCCATTTGAGAGTACCCAATGTGAAAAGCAGAAAGAAAAAAAAATGAAGAAAAACAGTAAAGAAAAATGAGCCTTTTGGAACACCATCAAGCATACCAACATACACATAATGGAATCCAGGAAGTGAGGAGAAGGAGAAAGTGGCCAAAATAACATTTGAAAAACTCATGTCTAAACACTTCTCAAATTTGCAGACTGAATCTACACATCAAGAAGCTCAACAAACCAAACTTGTGTAAATTCAAACAGACCACACTAAGGCTTCTTGGAAACTGTTGAAAGACAAAGAAAAAAATATGAAAGTAGCAAGGCTTAAGTAGATTGTCTCATACAAAGGATCCTTAATAATATTAACAGCCAATTTCTCATCAGAAGTATAGAGGCAGTAGGAAGAGATATTTAATAAAATGCTGAAAGAAAAAGAAAATCTGTCAGCCAAAATTCTTTACCTGGCAAACTATCTTTCAAAAATGATGACATTCCTATATAGACAAAAACCAGAGTTCAGCAGTAGCAGAAATGTCCTATATGAAATGTTACAGGGAGTCCTCAGGATTAAGTAAAAGGACTAGAAGTAACTCAAAACCATAGAAAGAAATAAACATACTGGTGAAGGCAACTACATAGATAAATACATAAGCCAGTATGATTGTACTGGTGATTTGTAACTACTCTTTTTCTTTTCTTTAGCGAATTTTTTCTTCATTTTTACTAATTTATTACTTTATAATTTTTAAATATTTAAATTGAAGTATACTTGACACATGATGTTATATTAGTTTCAGGTGTACAGCACAGTGATTTGACAAGTTTGTATGTTAGGCTATGCTTACCACAGGTATAACTAACCATCTGTTACCATTCAATGCTATTACCGTATCACAGACTATATTCTTTACGCTGTGCATTTTATTCCCATGACTTATTCCATTTGTAACTCCTCTTTTTATCCCATATACTTTAAAAAAGAAATGAATAAAAATGATTGTTAATCTATTTTAATGAACACACATGTGTGAAGATATAAGTTGTGACGATAATAGTATAAGAAGGAGTTACATGGAAGCAAGTTTATATACTATTGAAATTAAGTTGGCATTAACTGGTACTAGACTGTTATCAATTAAGATGTTAATTGCAATCTCCAAGGTAACCACTAAGAAAATAACTAAAAAATATACATTTAAAGAAATTAGAAGGGAACCAAAATAGTATTATAGAGAAAAATCAAATAAACACAATAGGAAGTAGTGATGGAGGAGCTGAGTAATAAAAAATATGAAAAACAGAAATAGAAAAAAATTTAAAATGACAAAAGTAAGTCTGATTTATCATTAATTAAATTAAATATATACATGGATTAAATTTTCCAACTAAACATCAAAGATTGGCAGCATAGATTTTAAAAAATGATCCAGTTATTTGTTATCTATTTGAAACTAACTTTATTTATTTTAATTTTTTTAATTTTTTCAGTGTTCCAAGATTCATTGTTTATGCACCCCACTCAGTGCTCCATGTACCACGTGCCCTCCTTAATATCCGGCACCAAGCTAACTTTAAACCCAAAGAGAAAAATAAGTTGAAAGTGGAAAGATAGAAAATGAGATCCGTTGCAAATGGAGACCAAAAAGTTGGTGGCCCTACTGATATCAGATAAAATAAACTTTAATGCAAAAATTGTTCCAAGAGGAAAAGAAGGACTATATACTATATATTACATATTGGTAAAACAGTCTGTTTTTAAGAATTTTTAACAATTACAAACATATATACAACAACAGAGCTTCAAAATATGTAAAGCAAAAACTGACAGAAATGAAGAAATAGTTCTAAAATAATAGTTTTAGACTTCAATACCTTACTTTCAATAATAGAACAACTAAACAAGAAATCAACAAGGAAATAGAGTAGTACACTATGACCCAATTAGACTCAACAGACATACATAGAATACTTCATCACCATCCGTAGAATACACATTTATCTGTAGTGGACATGGAAAGATTCCCCAGGATAATTTGTCCAAGAATTTCGAGGGTGAGTCAATACATAAAATCAATTAATGATACACTATATTAAAAGAATGAAAAACAAAAGCCATGTGATTATGTCAATTAATACAGCAAAAGCACATAACAAAATCCAACACCCGTATGGGTCTATCTAGAATATATAACCCACTTAAAACTCATCAACAAAAGGCACACAGTCTGATTTAAAAATTGGCAAAAGACTTGAATAGACATCTCCCCATAAAAGATGCACTTGAGTGTCCAATAAGCTCTTGAAAAAGATGCTTAATATAATCAGTCACTAAAGAAATGCAAATTAAAACCATAACAAGATATCACTTCATACTGACTAAATGGCTATAATAAAAATACAAAAACAAAAACAAAACAGAAAATAACAAGTGTTGGTAAGCATGTGGAGAAATTGGAACTCTCACACATTTGCTGATAAGAACAGAAAATGGCCCTGCCACTGTGGAAGAGATTTGACCATTCTTCAAAAGTTAAAACAGTGTTACCATAAAACTTAGCAATTCCACTTCTAAATGTACATCCAAAAGAAATAAAAATAGATGTTCCAGCAAAAACATGTATACAAATGTTCAAAGTAACACTATTCAAAATAGCCCAAAAGAAGGCATCAACTTGAATATTGCTCAGCTGATGGACGGATAAACAAAATGGGTTTATACATACAATAGACTTTTACTCAGCCATAGAAAGGAATGGAATAATGACATAGGCCACAACATAGATGGATATTGAAAGCATTATGCTAAGTGAAGGAAGGCAGAAACAAAGGCCATATGTTGCATAATTCCATTTATATCATATGTCCACAATAGACAAATCCAGAGAAACAGAAAGCAGGCTAGCTTTTGCCAGAGGTTAAGGTAATATGTACCGGGGAGTGACTGTTTAATGGTTGTCAGGGACTGGAGGGAGGTGGAAATGGACAGTGCCTCCTTGATAGGGAAAGATTTTCCTTTGGGGTAATGCCAATATTCTGGAACAGATAGTGGTGATATTTTACAACATTGTAAATGTCCTAAAAGCCACCGGATTGTATATTTTAAATGGTAAAATGGTGAATTTTATCTCAAGTTAAAAAAGTATAAATTAATGGACAGCACAAAATGGTTCTATGGTAGACATCAAGAAGTGGTATATAATTCCTACCAAGTAGATGGGACCAAAGAAATATTCTGGAGGAATGCAGAGGCAGAGAGTACTACAAACTTTAGAAGGGGAAATGATTACTAGAAGAATCAAAACTTCTTCTGAACTTACCAAGATGTTGAGGTGGGGGTGACCAAGGGGAGCTTAAGTGAGCCTGGAGGAAGGGGATAGAAGTTCGGAAGCAAAAGAGAAAGCTCTGCCTGGGGTGGTTTAACTAAGTTACCACCTGTAAAAGTGTCATTTTCTGAAATATATATGGCAAATAGGTGACTCAAAAGCCAAATGTAGTTCACAAATGACAACTGTTTGGTACACATAGGTATTTGAAAATGGGGAAAATCCACTGAAAATTTGGATTTTGAACTTCTCTTAAAAATTAAATACATATATTTAGTATAGATGGGAATGGGCTACTTATTATTATTCCCTACAAATTGACTGGACCAAAGCAATAGTGGGACTCTTTCATAAAGGGTCTGAAAACACTCTTGTTGTATTATTTATTTTCTAGGCACTTAAATTTGAAACACAGGATTAAAGTTTTTTACTTTTTTTTAGCTTTTATGGTACCATAATTCTAAAGTAAATTTGCAAAGTAACCTTTGCATGAACCTTAAGAATCTAGGTAATAATTTCACATTTTTGAGTCATTGTGCATCCCATAAAACCCTAAGGTACTCTGTGTTATAGACATCCAGTTTTAATTTTACAATGAAGCCATCCAACCCTTCTTATGAAATGAGCAGATTTATTCTTTCATAATTCCATTTTTGCAGTTTATAGACCAAATGGGAAACATGTCCTAGGAAATGTTAATGTGGAAAGGATTTGTTCAGAAATATAAATTTCCTCTGTGTAAAAGACAGAATTTAAAGGAAGGATATCTTTTTTCTATCAGTTTTATAATGGAACCCTAGCATATTTTTCCATCTTCAAAATATCCCAATTCCATATATTTGTAGCTGAATATATTTTTGTTCTGACACAGCTGGAAAAAGCTTCAATTTAGCAATTTAGATTTAGCAAACAATTTGTGCATAATATGGCCCATTTGCTTTTGGTGTTATTTCATCATGATTTTAGAGCCAAAAATACTACAATATAAAAATCAGCAATTGAGTATGTGCAGTGACTCTGATGAACTGGATTTTCAATGGTGTTTTGTTTAAAATATTATCCAGCCTGCTTAGAGTGTACAATTTAAAAAATGTCATGGCTTAAAAGGTAAGATGCTCCTTACTGGGTCTAATTTCCATTACAAATCAAGAGGACACAAGCTGTGATATCACTCATAGCCTATGTGAGAAGAACTTAACCCTCTGACCCACCTCATTCTTCTCGATTCTTGAGAACACTGAACCTAGGCTATGCCTGATAAATTTATAACTTAATTTGTTTTTGAGACTGCATATCTAGATTTTACCCAGTTCCTCAAATGGGAGGCAAATTACACCCTACTTTCCAAGACTCCTGTCCTCTAAATAAAAGAGCAAGACTCAACTGCACTGAAACTAATCAGTATGGGCTTTTCAGGATCTTCCAGGTGTGGCCCGTGGCTACACTGAAGCCTCATTCTGTTCCAGTTTGGTTCAGCAGTAGAAGAGGTTATAAAATACATACACACATGTGTGCACACACACACACACACACACACACACACACAACTGAGTAAGGAAAGGTGGTCTCAGAATCACGATCTCCTCCCTTGAGCTTCCAATAGATATTTGGAAGATAGCAAGTACTTGACCTTCAAACACTTGTTTTCTTGCCTTTAGGAATAGGGTTCTCTGGTGCTTCCATGATTGTACCCAGCCTGACTTACTAAAAAACCTGTGTGTGTACTGCTCTAGAACTCACTCAAGTCTAGACTCTATTCTTGTACATTTTACCCTGATTCCCACTCTGTGGAATAAGATTTTTCTGCTCATTCAACCATTTATCTAGCTACCCATCCATCCTTTTATCCTTTCATATACCTACTATGTGCCAGATTAAGTTGCCAGGCAAGTGAAAATAAATAAAGTCCTGCTAAGTGCCTTCAGAATATCTTCAACTAGTGAGGAAAAAGAGCACATTAAAGCCACAATTATGTGAGGTAAACTCTGGTTGAATAATGCTTAGGATTTTATGAAGGCTCAGATGTTGAAAAGTAGTTTATGGCGAGGGTGTGAAGGAAGACAGAACAAGGAACAAGGATACATATGAAAGGAGTTTTAATGAATAGAATTAACCAGGCAAAAAAAATGGTGAGGATGAGGGGATTAAAGGAGGTAATGAAGAAAAGTATTGAGTCAAGGAGCCAACTTGGTAAGGACATAGGAATGAAAATCAACATACTGTATGCATGGGGAACTACAGGTTACCTCCTGATGCTCAGTTAAAAAGTGTGAGCCAGAGATGATGAGAAATGAGGATGGATAGATAAGTAGGATGAATTTAGATGTCTGCAGGCCTTGAATCCCAAATTATCCGTGGGTCTCAGCATTCTACAGAAGGCAGTAAATATCCTTCCAAATTAAGCTTCTGGACAACTAATTCATACACTTAAACTGTTTTTATTTCCCACTGTGAATATTACCTTTAACATTATTTCCCACACTTCCTTGATAAAAAGAATTAACTGGAATTGTAAAAAAAAGCAAAGTTATGAAGCACCTCTAGAAGTCTGATACAATATTATCTGGGAGGGCACAGGAGGCTGGATTCTTAACAAGTTTCTTATGATCAGACATGCTTGAAAAGCCTAACTGGTGGATATTCCTTAACAGTGATTTCTATCAAAACAGAATGTATAAAATTTGATGTTTTCTTTTTTAATTTTAAAAGCCATTAAATACATTGAGGCTATTGTTTATATTGGATAGAAATCAGTATTATAATAAAAATAACATATTGAGTATGCCATAGTAAAGATTTAAATTACTTATTTCAGAATTATATGAAAACCTTTTATGCCATTGAATAACCCCTGAATTAATTAACCATAAAATGCTGATAACTAGTTTTCTTCCTATATTTTCTTTTTAAAAGGAAATGGATGAAAATACAAAGAAATGATGACTATCATTTTATAAATTCCAAAGATTAATTTCCATGTCCAGTCTAATTTGTGTGATAATGACATTCTGTCAATCTTAATTTTTACTCTGAATTTTCACTTGACCATGGTATATGTATTCACGTTTTTCTTTATGCTTTGCTAAGTATTCTTAAAATAGGTGACATTTTAATCCAGGGGTGATAGAGAAAATGTATCTGTGATATAAGCTGTGTGATATGTTCATATAGCTCCCAAAGTACCTTGCAATTCATCTACATGACAGCTGTTATTGAAGCTTAAGATCATTAGCACAGGAAACTTGGCAAGGACATAGGACTCAGTTATAAATATTGGCTTCAGATGTCATTTTAGGATGGAATTAAATTCTCTCAGGATGTAGTAGCACAGATTATACTAGAAATCTCAGTTGAATACAAACTTACTTGTGAGATTAATGAATTAGGCCAAAGGAAAAGCATAAAATAAAATTTGAATTCATATTGTTCTTGACTTTAAAAAAGTTTTGGTAGCAAAATTGAAGAGTTTGATTTTGTAACTTATAAGTTGTCTCACATGGGGAAAATTACTTAAGTTCTCTAATAACCATTTTTTTTTCCTGAGTACAATTTGGATAGACAGAAACTGTTTTTTGTTTTCTTTGGTTTTGTTTTCACAGTGCCTAGCACATGCTAAGTTCTTCTTCCTCTTCCTTTCCTATCATTGTCTTCATTTTTCCTCATCTTCTTCCTCTTCTTGGTCTATTACTTTTAGTATAATCATCATTTTTATACATTTACTGACACATCCCTTTACCTCTGTTTTCTAAAGATTTTTCAGTTACTTGAACATTTTACAAAATTACATTTTATCTATGAGAGCAGCTACATCAAATCACTTTTCAGTGACATACATTTTGGATAATAAATACTATTTATTCAAATATCTACTCTAAAAATTATTTGAAGCCCTGTATAAAATTACATGGATCTAACAAGCTAAAATAATTAATAAATAAGTGATGAAAATAAGAAGAGAAAAGAAGAGGTAAAGTCAGGAAAGTTAACATACCAAAGACTGCCATGCAATAATTTGTAAGAATTTGGATTGTAAATATGCCTTCGCATATTTAGAATATGCTAATGCATATCCTAATGATGATGATTGTAATACCAAATAGAGAATAAGGAAAAAATTAGGTTTCATAAGTTACAGAGTTGGTAAGATGGGATCACAGAACCAAGAACAGTAGTGAAGGACAATCATAGCCACTACTGTTAATAAGAACAGATGGAAATTTTTTCCTTTAGTCCTCATGAGGTGAGTACTGATTGGCAGAAAAGGCAATGGTGTTGGCATTCCTCAAGTAAATGAGTCCATGCCAGAAGGCACTGGCATAACCATATGAGGGTTGGAGACAAAAGCCAAAGTGAGGTTCAATGAAAGCAATCCCAGGACTAGCCAAAACAATATGGTCCCTGCTGTGGACGTCTATGAAGAGCTGACTTGATATAGGAGTAAGTTTTAGAATGTCTTAGATAATCTTGGCATATTTTTCAATCTCCAATAAATCCCAAAATAAATCCTAATAGGTAAGAATTGTGGGGCAGTAAGTTTAAAGTCATAGTCCAGTTAGTACCTGAATAGCAGGGATGATATATTGTCAATTTAAGGCATACCATATGACAGTCATAGGACTGACACCTCATTTGGAACAGTTAGAAACTAACCACAACATATGAACAGTTAGAAATTCATTTCATTTCTACACTGGTATGCACAGAGGAGATAACATATCATCAGAGTCTATTTTTGTCTCAGAAAATAATCCAGCTTTGCTCTAACACACAGGAAAATGGTCTGTGATGTTTTCCAGTCTTATGTTCCCTAATTTTGTTATAACTTAGAGAACATATTTTTAAAATAACTCTAATTCATGTCAATTTAATAATTAAATATACATCTGAAGAAATACATATCATGATGTATGTGTGTTTAATTATTTAATAAAATCTTACAGTATGTATCTGGCAATTCTCATGGTCTTGACATATCTATTAAAATATACTAGTATACCTCGACCCAACATAATCACTCTTTTATTAAGAAAGTTGACATAATATTATGGAAAGTGCTAGAAACTAAAAGTACAGTGATCCATGTTCTGTTCCAGAACTGACATTAATTTTCTGTGTCATCACCACCATGTTAATCTAAGTTTTCTTTTTGGTAAAATGAGAGATGGGTAATAGGTAAATTCAAAGACCCCATGTACAAATTTCAAAGAATTCTCACTGACTTTAACATTTAAGCAGTTGTATGTACTTTATGCATGTTATAATTTTAGTCAATTGTTAAAACAGCCATATGAAGTTGCTTTTTCACCTTTCACCAAATACAAATGGTAGCTGTCTCTTCAAACAGGAATGAAATAATTATTCAGTCAACAAATCATTAAATCACTACCCAACAAACATCTATAAGTTACATCAATAAGCAAAATAAACATTAAAAATCACTCACATCACCCGAGATATTCAGTGTAGTTCTCATTTTAGAAATATTAAAACTAATGACCAGAATATTTAGGTAAATTCCAAAGGTCATACATCTAGCAGGATAGAATTTGAGTTTTGATTTTTCAACATCAAAAATTATGATCTTTTTCTAGTAAGCCATGCTCTTCATGACATGAACAGAGACTAGGGTTGTAGAAAATAAGGAGATAGCTAGATAATTCAAGACATTCTGAAGAACAAAATAACAGTACTCAGTGATAAATTTTGTTAAAATTATTTCTTGAAGATTATGTTAGCTTTCTCATAGAAAGCACACAACCCTAACAAATTAGTCTGAAAAAATACATTTTTAAAAAGTCCTAAAGTGTAGGACTCCTGGGTGGCTCAGTTGGTAAAGCATAAGATTCGTGATCTTGGGGTCCTGAGTTCTAGTTCCACATTGGGAGTAAAGATTATTTTTTTAAAAACGTCCTAAAATGTGAAAATCCTCAATTTAATTATAAGCACACATTACTGGAGACTCAATATATTATATTTAACTTTACATAGTTAGAAAAGAGCCATATATGCCTCTTTTAACTTTTCCACCATGAAATTTCTGGAAATTGTTAGTTGGACTTTAAAGAATAGGGAGACCAAGAGGACTTTCAAAATGAATGAAATGGTTAGTTATAAAAACTACCTGTTTCAACAGATGACCTTTGTTTTGTCCCCACTTTCCTTAGAAAAGACATAAAGGGCATTGATGGGGCCTAAGACATGCTACCCCCAAATATGGTGTCTTGGCATGTTGATTACTTTAAGCTGAAGAAATATGAGAAAGAGCAGGAACAGGAAGAATTTTCCCTGAAGCAGATCATAAGATCTCATGTGAGAAGTACCCTCCTTATGCCCAGAGGAAAGGGTCATCCTTATCTCAAAGGACAGAGAGCAAGAGAAATCTGAATAAACAGGGTTTGCTAAGTTTCCCCCAGTTTACTACACTTATTTCATATCCCTTTTTGTTCTACCATAGTTTCCTACTACTTTCTACACTTCATCAAACCTGGTATAAAAACACTCAGACTAACTGTTTCTGTGTTTTTCATTTCCTTATGAAGTTCCTATGTCAAGTAAAGTTTACATTAAATAACTGCATATGCTTTTCTTTTCTTAATTTGTCTTTTGTCATGCAGACCCAGCTGAGAACCAAAAGGATAGGAGGATAAAGGTATTTTTCCTCCCTTGCAGAATAATACTTTCAGATTTCAGCTTTCTCATATGTAAAACATAGAGATCAGTCAAAATAGTATCTAAGATCCTTTCTTGTCAATAGCATTCTAAGATTTTATTAAAATAATAGTTGTAGGGGCAACTGGCTGACTCAATAGGTTTAGGATAAAACTCACAAGGTTGTAAGTTCAAGCCCCACATTGGGTGTAGAGCTTACATAAAATAATAATGATAATAATAATAATAACAATAATAATTAGGGATGCTTGGGTGGTTAACCCACAGCCTTCAGCTCAGATCATGATCCCAGAGTCCTGGGACCGAGCTCCTAATCAGGCTCTCTGCTTCACCGAAAGCCTTCTTCTCCCTTTCCCACTCCCTCTGCTTGTGTTCCCTCTCTCTCTGTGGCTCTCTCTGTCAAATAAATAAGATCTTAAAAACATAATAATAATTAGTTGTAAAATATTTATAAATAGAAGAAACAGAGAAAGGGAGAGAAAAAAGACTAGTGTGATATTTTACAATGTATAGTAAAGCAAGAAAGACCAAATTTTAGAGTAGCAATGACTCTCGAGATTTTTTTTTTTCAGGAAACATATCTCAAAATAGCAGATAATGGCCCCAAATGTGAGGGAGATTTAACATCTATCTCATTCTTGGTCTTAAATCACTTAAATTGAAACCATGAGAGTCTAATAATTTCCATAAGAAATTATACAATCATAAGGATTTGCAGTTAAATGTATGCACTACAAACTTTTGTAACTTATATTTTAAAATTGGAGTCAATGTCATAAAATTTCAAGCACAGAATGTGAAGGAAATGAACTGCTTTACATTCCAAGTGAAATCTTTATTAGGAAAAAAATGAATCTACATCTGTAGTAGTCTCAACCTGCTTCCTAAAGCATTAGAAAGAAAATGCCAGCATCTTTGTCTTAATTTACACAGCTGACTGTTGCGCTTTTAAAATATTGAATGATCAGGGTACCTAGGTGGCTTAATCATTAAGCTGTCTGCCTTCAGCTCAGGTCATGGTCCTAGGGTCCTGGGATAGAGCCCTGCATTGGGCTCCCTGCTCTGTGGGAAGCCTGCTTCTCCCTCTCCCACTCCCCCAGCTTGTGTTCTCTCTCTTGCTGTGTGTCTCTCTGTCAAATAAATACATAAAATCTTTAAAAATAAATAAATGAATAAATAAAGTAAAATATTGAATGATCAATATATAAATTATAGGGTATTGACTGTAATTTTCAATTTTTTGATCTTCCTAAATACATTAACAGTCAAGATAACCAGTACCTGGACAATCTCAACTCAAAAAACATGCAAGAAGGAACCTGAAAATATTTCATGTTTGTTAGGTTCCGTACATTTGTGTTTAAAAATAAGTATCCTTAAGATTTAAGGCCAACAGCAAAACTAAACTAACTCAAACAATAATCACAAAAATCTGAAAGCATCAGACTTTCAAACGGTAACTACCACCACCAACAAACAGAATTTAGGGTTGGAGAACCTATAAGCTACAGTGAAAGGTGTGTTTAGGTTAAAAGAGTATATACTATCATCTCTAACATGAATTTAAAAAGGAAAATTAAAATGAGTCGTTCTTGATAAGATGATCATTTTCAAGATTCGAAATCTTAAAACATTCCAGAATGACATATTTATGAAATGCCCCGGTAACTACAGACTGGGCATTTATATTGTTGCAATCTTACTCAGTTTGTAAGTTAAGAATAAAGCACAAAACTTTAAACTGGACATCTAGACGTCACTGCAAACCACAGACTTACATTCCTTTGCTATTTATATCGTTTGTTTACTTTTTGCATTTCCTCAGCTTGGACAGGGACTTTCTGCTTCTAGTCAATTTCACTCTTATTTTTGGCGCATAAGTAAATTTTCCAGTACTTCTGGAAAATGTTACATCTAAAAAATTCTTAACAAAGAGATGATGGAAACATTCTTACTGAGATTTAATAAATTGGGTGGTGATAGTTGTCACTGTCATCCCAGGAGATACCCACAGCAACCCAAAACAGGTCTCTCAAGTCATCTCTAGGAGGCTGGCAGTAGCAAAAAATGTTACCTTTTCTTCATCCTTACCCAACACTACCATTCAATACTCCTATCCCATTTTAAAACAGAAATGGCCTCCAAGGTTAGCCTAGTAACAATTCATACATACTCAAGCCCTTCCTGAGTTTTCTAAATGATTCATTGAGAATTTCTGTCAATACAGTAGCCTAGAGAACTTAAGTTTAAGCTGGTCTTCAGTGAGTACCATTAACTCCAGTTTCCTGTCAGTTACCAAATTCTTTTATATTTAATCACATCATGTTATTTAAAACTAAACTCTGGGGGTGCATGGGTGGCTCAGTGGGTTAAGCCTCTGCCTTAAGTTCAGGTCATGATCTCAGGGTCCAGGGATCCATCCCCACATCCTGCTTTCTGCTCAGTAGGGAGCCTGCTTCCTCCACCCTCTCTCTGCCTCTCTGCCTACTTGTGATCTCTCACAATCTCTTTAAGATTTTAAATAAAATCCTAAAAGTAATTAAGTAAATAAAATTTTGGATCTCATAAACTTCCCTGCCTCCCCCAAAAAAACTGCCCAAAGGCAAAGGTATATTTTGTTTATAATAAATTATAGCTTTTATAGATTAAACATACTCTGTTAAAAGAGAATCATAGAATTAATCTCCATTTGTATGCTTGCAAAAGAAGTTGCCTTATTCAAATCAGCACTTTCTGTTATTATTTTAACTGGTGCTCTCAACTTTATCTACCAGCTGTTGAGAAATAAATTTTACTTGTTTTATTGCCCAGTCAGAAGAAAATTTCCACACCAGTGTAGCTGAACTAAAAATGAATAGGAAATTATAAATACAGCTTGAGGAGGAAGGAAAGACCATTTCCTTTCAGCCACTCTCAATTTGGCCTGACTGTATTATGACAAATACGGGGCAGCCTCAATATAGAAAGTGCTCCTATTGTAAAATACTCAGCACTGCCTGCAAACAGCACACTGGGATACAACTTTTCACCAGGAATGCCTAGGAACACCCTGCTTCCCCAGAGTAGTTTCCTACCTCAGAAACTTTCAATCTCAGTCAGAAGGTAGCAATGACTGCTGAGGGCACAAACAGTATGATTAACAAGATCTTTATATCATTATAATGGAAATGCCTGTGACTACTTGGGGGTCTGTTTTAATACCCTTTTGAATCAGGGAATAACTAATCAGCTATTGCTGAAATGTCCTGAAAAGTGCCAGGAAGGGAGCAAGATAAACAGAGATTATGACTTATTTTGATAGGAATCTGAAGTATTTTGCCATTAATAATTTCTCCCTTTTAGTTTACACAGAGCAATTCTAAATATTTCCTGGCATACCTGCATTTTCAAATAAACCCTAAATTAAGGAGGAAATACAGCAATTTTACATAAAAATAACAGATCTTTCATGTTATCGTCTAGAATTATAATTTTATACTTTACATTGAAATGTATGATCATTTTGAGTTGATTTTTTATGTATAGGGTTTAGCTTGAGGTTTAGGGCCTGGTGAACAGGTCTGACATGACACCAAAATCATTGTCTAGAAAAGAAAATAATCAATATATCGGACTTCATCAAAGTTAAAAATGTTTGTCCTTCAAAAGACCCTATTAAGAAGATTGGAGAACTCCCAGCTATAGGCTGGGAGAAAATATTACATATCTGATGAATGACTTATATCTGTAACATATAAAGAACTCTCAAAATTCCACATTAAAGCAAAAAAAAAGAGCTAGATCATCCAAAAAGAAATATAGACAGCAAAGAAATATGTGATAAAATGATCATTATCACTAACCATTAAAAAATGCAAATTAAAACCACAAGATATCACAACATAAGTACCAGAATGTCTACTTTAAAAAAAAAAAAGATTTATTTATTTATTTTAGAGAGAGTGTGAGAGAGAGCCAGAACAGGAGGGATAGAGGGAGAGGAAGAGAGGACCTCAAGAAGACTCCATGCTGAGTGTAGAGTCCAACGTGGGGCAGGACACCCAGATCCTGACCTGAGTTGAAACCAAGAGTCAGGCCTTAACTGACTGCACCACTCAGGCAACCCAGAATGGCTAAAATTTGTGAAGTTACAGAACAAAATGCTTGCTAGCCAGGAGGCAGAGAAACTGGATCTCTTATTCATTGCTGATGGGACTGTAAAATGATAGAGCCACTCTGAATAATATAATTTGGTAGTTTCCTACAAAAGAAAACAGACACATACCATGCAATCCAACAATGACACTCCTGTGCATTTTTCCCCCAAAATGAAAACTTGTGTCACCCAAAAAACAGCTTTATTTGTAATAGTACAAAACTGGAAAGAACAAAAATATTCTTCAATAGGTGAATGACTACACAAACTGTGGTATATTCATACCTGAAATATTACTATTTAGTGATAAAAAAGAATGAACTAACAATATACGCAACTTGTTTTGCTTTCAGGGCTTTATGCTGAGTGAAAAAAGCCAATTTTAAAGGGTTACATACTGTATGTTTCCATCTATATAACTTTCTCAAAATGACAAAATTATAGAGATGGAGCACAGATTAATGCTTGCGGGACTCGAGGATTTGGGGAGGCAGGAGATATGCATGACAATTAAGGGGTAGCAGGAGAGAGATCTCTGTAGAGGGAAAACAGTTCTGTATCTCATTGAGGTAGCAGTTACATAAAACCATACATGTGGCAAAGTGACGCAGACTTATATACACACATTGTGCTCCTGTCAAATTCCTGAATTTTATGTTGTGCTCTAAGTACTTAATCAGATGTAACCACAGAAGAAGCTGGGTTAAGGATACATGGAACCTCTCTGTACTCTTTCCAATTTCTTGTAAATCTGTAACTATTCTTTAAAAAAAAAAAAAAAAGATTTTATTTATTTATTTGACAGAGACCACAAGTAGGCAGAAAGGCAGGCAGAGACAGAGAGAGGGGAAAGCAGGCTCCCTGCTGAGCAGAGAGCCAGATGCAGGGTTGGATCCCAGGACCCTGGGATTCATGACTTGAGCCGAAGGCAGAGGCTTTAACCCACTGAGCCACCCAGGCGCCCCAATCTGTAACTATCCTTAAATTAAAAAAAAAATATTTTAAAAGTCTTATTAAAAAGTCAGTTTTTGCACAGGCTATTGGATATACTAACGCCCCTTGTAAACTGAAAGCAACTCCATCAAAGTTATGACATAGACTTTTATACATTACTTGGCGTATTTTATCCTAAAGATGAACTCTTTATTTTATTTTTTAAGATTTTTTTTATTTATTTGAGAGTGAGACAGTGAGAGAGAGCATAAGTGAGGAGAAGGTCAAAGGGAGAAGCAGATTCCCCGTGGAGCTGGGAGCCCGATGCGGGACTCGATCTGGGAACTTCGGGATCATGACCTGAGCCTGAGGCCGTTGTCCAACCAACTGAGCCACCCAGCGTCCCAAGATGAACTCTTTAAATATTATTTCAGACTAAGTATACAATTGGAACTCTCTTGCTTATACCTTCCTGCCTCCATTTTCACCTCTTCTTACAATAGAGAGCTATGTTGAAGGAGGGGAATTATCCCTCCCCCATTAATAAGGTCCAGACAGGGGCCTTCTTTCCCATGTGCAATGATGGACACCAAGGAGGACCAATGAAAAAGCTCCAACCTCCTGACCAGAGCAATTATTTTAGGCATAAGAAACGTAACTCATACCTGTCATTATAAGTCCTCCTGAGATTAATTCATGAAATTAGGGGAAAAAAAGTGTTTTATTTTCATTTGTTTTTATAATAATCGATCACTTGTTTATAGATTTGTAGCTTCTGGTCAAATGGAGAGAGCTGGCCTAAAAATTAAATCAACAAGCTAGTATCACTTAAATCAAAGAATCCCTTTTTTTCTTTATGCTTTATTTAAATTAGTGTGGGCTCTGTCTCTGTCACCCTTATCACAGCATACTGATAAATATAACACTGTATAAATATAGATACTGAAAATATTCTAGACTCACTAAATACAACATTTTCATTTGAAGAAACCAAATAGAAAAGATGTAGGCCTATAATACTTATTAGAAGCAATTTGAAAGACTAAATATTATTAAAATAAATATATATAGTTGCTGGTATTTACTTTTGACTTACAAAATATCTCTTGGTTTGATCGACTAGGTCAGCTTGATTAGTATCCTGTATTAACTAATTTGATAAAATTTATTTATACTTGCCTCCTTCCACAAAAATTTGAGGTCAGCATTTTCCTAAATATTCCAATGATAAATATATTGCTACAGTAAAATTTCTGAAATGTATTTTTATTGGTTATTTGGTTTAAAATGGTATATTTCAGGGATGCCTGGGTGGCTCAGTTGGCTAAGCAACTGCCTTCCGCTCAGGTCATGAGCCTGGAGTCCCAGGATCCAGACCTGCATTGGGCTTCCCCCTCCACAGGGTGTCTGCTTTTCCCTCTGACCTGCCCCCCTCTAGTATTCTCTCTTATTCTTTCTCTTTCAGATAAATAAATAAAATCTTTTAAAAAAATGGTATATTTCAGAAATCTTGCTATACTCCCAATATAAATGTCAATATAAATAAAACTGAGAACCTGATTTAGAGTATCATTTATCACATGACATTAAGGTAATAAGTTCCTTCTTTGAGAGAATTGCAAAAGCAAACCTTTTAGTCTTCTCTTATGATATAGGCATGGTTTGACTTCATTTACTCCCACTCTAATGATACAGTATTTTATTTTATTTTTTTTTATTTTTATTTTTTTAAAGATTTTATTTATTTATTTGAGAGAGAGGCAGTGAGACAGCATGAGCAAGGAGAAAGTCAGAGGGAGAAGCAGACTCCCCATGGAGCTGGGAGCCCGATGCGGGACTCGATCCCAGGTCTCTGGGATTACGACCTGAGCCGAAGGCAGTCGTCCAACCAACTGAGCCACCCAGGCGTCCCTGATACAGTATTTTAATTCAAGAGTATTTTTAACATCTGTCAACCCATGATGAAATTAGATACAGAAAAATTATAAAGGAATGTCTTGTAGTTTGTACATAAGATATTAGCTTTAAATGAAGATAAAAATATAAAACATTTCTGCTATATTCACTGGACTTCTTTGTATTGACAAGCTATGCCAAATATAGCTATTGCTTAAAAAGTATTGCTTTAGCTTTAAAAAAAACAAAAAACAAACAAACAAAACCTTTCTTTCCTTCAATATCTTGGCCTCTGCCCCTCTTCTGTCTCTGAATATGAAGTATATCATGATTAAGTTGCCTTTCTTGAAACTTCCTCAAATTTCTGGAAAACCATCTCCCCTTGTGGGGGTGGGCAGAAAGGAAGAAAGAATCAAAAGGAAATGAGCTCCTGAATAACAGATTATCTCTGGGGTTCAAAACTATACCCCATGACAACCTAAACACCCCAGAAAACACAGGGAGAAGTTTTATTGCCATATCTTAACATGTATAAAAAGTCATTAAATTTTTCTTGAAGTTTATATGTATGTGTGTTTCACACAATTTATTATTCAAGCTGAAATTGAAAACTGGAATTAATATACACAGAAAATGAATCATCTAGGAAATGTTGCATTGTTTTACTTTTCATTTTACCAGATTGAAAATTAGAGGTAAAATGACTTTCTTTTTATTGAATTACACATAACATAAAATTGATCCTTTTAAATCTTACAACTGATTGGGAGTTAGTGCAGTCACGTTGTTGTACAGCTATTATATTAAATTTCAAAATATTTTCATCACTCCCCCCCCACAAAAAAACAAAAACCAAAACAAACTTCTCCATTAATCAGTCATTTTACATTATCCCTTACTTTAGCCTCTTAGCAAGCACTAATCTGCTTTCTGTCTCTATCAATTTAACTCTTTTGGATATTTCACATAAATGGAATCATATCCTTTGTGACCTCTTATGTCTGGCTTCTTTCACTCAGCATAGTGTTTTTAAGGTTTATTCATGTTGTAGCATATATCAATACTTTACTCTTCTGTATGGCCAAATCATATTCCTTTGAATGTATATACCATATTTTATTTCTCTGTTGATGGACATTTGAGATGTTTTTACTTTTTAGCTATTGTGAACACTGATACTGTGAACATCCATATGCAATTGTTGTTTGGACACCTGTTTTCAATTATTTGGGGTATACACCTAAGAGTAGAATTGTTGGGCCAAATGGTAATTCTACATTTTACTTTTTAAAAAACTACCAAGGGACACCTGGGTGGCTCAGTGGGTTAAGCCTCTGCTTTCAGCTCTGGTCATGATCTCAGGGTCCTGGTATCGAGCCCTACATCAGGCTGTCTGCTCAGTGGGGAACCTGCTTCCCCTCTCTCTCTGCCTGCCTCTCTGCCTACTTGTGATCTCTCTCTGTGTGTCAAATAAATAAGTAAATAAAAATATTTAAAAAAAAACAAACTACCAAATTGTTTTCCACAATGGCTACTCTATTTTAGATCCCTATCAGCAATGTAATACATGAAGGTTTCAATGTCTCCACATCCTCGCCAATATTCATTGTTGGTTTATTATTATTATTTATTATAGCTATATATTCTATGTTGTCAATAGTATATATTGATAATATAAAATATTATTTTCATTATTATAGCTATGGTGGTTATGAAGTAGTATCTCATAGATATTTTTGTTTTGTTTTATTTTTTATTTTTATTGAGGTATAATCGATGTACAATAGTACCTTAGTTGCAAGCATTGTAGTTTAATTTTCATTGCCATAATGAACAATGATTTTGAGAAATTTTTCATGTGCTTGTTGGTCATTGGCATATCTTTAGAGAAATGTCTACTCAAGTTCTTTGTCCACATCTTAATTGACTTTTGTCTTTTTGTTGTTGAGTTATAAGCGTGCTTTATATATTCTGAATTTTAGATACTTATCAGATATATGGTTTAAAAATATTTTTTTTGATCTTTGGGTTTTCTTTTCACTTTCTCAAAACTGTTCTTTGATGCCCAAAAGATTTTAATTTTATAAAGTACAATTTACCTATTTGTTTTCCTTTTGTTGCTTGTACTTTTGTCGCCATATATAAAATTTGTTGCCAAATCCAACATCATGATGATTTACCCTTATGTTTTTTGCTGAGTTTTATAGTTTTAGCTCTTAGATTTAGGCTATTGATTTATTTTGAGTGAAGTTTTGTATATGGTGTGAGGTAAGGGCATTGTAGCATTTTAAGGCACACCTCATGAATATTTGAGCCATGGAAAAAATAATTCTGACAAAATAAAGGATTATTTTACTGTGATTTATTGTCCTTGATTTAAAAACATGCAAATGTGGATTTTGTAATGTATGGTCCCTACAAAACTTAGAATTAGTTAATACTACTCTTGAAATATCTATATTTGATTTGCTAGATGCATTAGACGTACTGTGATTCCTTATTTGTTTCTGCTGACAACTTTATTACTTGAGACCTAGTCCACCAAATCTAGCAGACTCTGGGCATTATGCAAAGCTCTAATATCCATAACATGTCTGCCAAACTTCTTATAGTCCTTAAATCTGGTGGTAGGGGATGGGGTTGTAAAATTTCTTTGTGATTATAACACTTAGAGAGGGCTTTCCATTTTATAAAGTCCTTTAAGCACAATATTTTACTTAGTCCTATTACTCCCTTTTGAATTAGACAGGACCTGTACTTCTTCATTATTTTATATATAAGAAAATTAATTTTTGAAGAACTAAATGATTTTCCAAGGTCATATGACAGAAAGTAGCAGATTAGTATTCAAAACTCAGCCCTTGAACTCTGGGCCATTCTTTTTTCTTTTTTCTTTACTTAACTATGGTGAGTCAGTGTGATTTTTGAGCAAATTTGTAAGAGGGGTTTATAAAATATTATTTTAACTCATTAGTGAAAATCATATTTAAAAATAGTAAAAATCTATGACATGCCATTTCCCCTCCAAATGAACATGCGGTACATATTTATAAGCTTTTAGTACAATAATTTTATAACCAAACAGCTGCTGAAACAATGAATTTTTATGACCAACATCTCAGTTAATGGTTTTCTCCTAAGCATGATAAAATAAAGTTTGTGTGACACAATTTATCTACTTCAGATGCATTTAATATAAGTATCAGTGGAAGGATAATCAACAAGAGGAGAATCCATGAAATGAAGTCACATTGGCAGTAGAGTAAAATAAAAACACATGTTGATTATCTATGTTTTTAACTCGTATGTATGCCTGATCATAGGGAACAATAACTTGTGTGATTTGTTAAAAGGAGTCAAAATTAGGACTTTTTAAAAAATATTTTATTTATTTATTTGACAGAGAGAGAGATCACAAGTAGGCAGAGAGGCAGGCAGAGAGAGAGGAGGAAGCAGGCTCCCCTTTGAGCAGAGAACCCGATGCGGGCTCCATCCCAGGACCCTGGGATCATGACCCAAGCCGAAGACAGAGGCTTTAACCCACTGAGCCAACCAGGTGCCCCAAAACTAGGACTTCTTTTAGAACTACGTGGTAGACATCCATCTTAGCGCATCGTCAAATCACACATATTAATTGAGCACCTTTCATATGGATAGGTCCATATTAGATAATAAAATAGGATAACAGTCTGAATAAGATTTAGTCTCTATCTTTAGTTTACAATCAAAGAAAGGTGACATATATGTATGCAGCTAACTAGATTTTAAAAGAATATGCCACAGTTAAGGTAATGAGCTTCCCTGCAAGGTAATGAATTTCCTCTCCCTGGAGGTGTTCAAGCACAAACTGGCCTTCCCCTCAACAACATTGTTATAACAGAAACTGATGCATGGGTAGAGACTGGCAGTGAATCACTTGTAAGAGCACTTCCAATTTTAATATAAGCTCTAAAATAATACAGTTTACAGTTAAAGCTGTAAAATAAACCCCTTCTCAAAGCATTAGCTTACTGCTGTATTAATGTTTTTCCCTGCTTATGATTTTCTTTATTCATTATTCATATGTACTTGTGGGACATTTTTATTACTTCTTGAATGAAACATTTTCTACCAGAGAAATAATGGGGAATGTCTTTTTGTAGTAGGAATTCCATCCAAGATAAGTCCTATGGTAATTCCAAGTGACTTTTTTGTTGTGTATTTCCTTAAATAGCTCTCTTGCATCTGAGAAAGTGATTCCTCCACCAGAACACCCTGAGTTAATGCTATCACATTACTATTATATACTGGATCAAAGGTTTGTGTAAAAAAATTGAAATATAGTGTAATTAGTAGCTGAAGGCCTAACTAACAAATGTAAAATAAATTTTAGAGAAATACAAAATGTTATTTGGCACTGATCACTACCATACAAAGCATGTCAAATTAAATAGGATCCCAATATGCTAACAATGTTTTTTCTAAAAGGTGAAGAGGTTAATTGTGTTGTAAAAGGAATTTCCAAAAGAATGCATCATCTATTTTACATTGAAACTTCAATTTACTATGGCAGGAAACCGTATTACTGAACTTTGCAGATTAGCAAGTAATTGACCAAACATTCAGAAATAGTTTTCCCAAATTGTTGGTTGTTGGAGCAGTGTATATTATGATATTTAGCGATCCTAATTAAGTTTAATAAACTAAGGTGATCTTTGCTGTGAACTAAAATTTTTATTATACATTTTTAAGTTAATAAACTTATATGAATTTGCTAAAAGATTCCTATGATTAAATTTGTCATGGTTGATATAAAACTGTTCAGCCATTTGGAGGAAATGAGTTTTTTAAAATGTTTTATGTTAGCAAATGCGAATTAGTGATTATTATTCATCCTAACAATATTCAATTCTCAAATTATGAACTGACTACATCTTGATTGTGGCTTATGGTAGTAAGTAAAAAGTTTAAAGTTTAATTAGTTATACAACTGAGTTGGGCTTTTTTCTATAAATCCTATAGGTTTTGTTTTCACTGAGAGGGTTTTTTTTTTTTTCCAACTTGTCTAGCTTCTGAAGGGAATAGAGAACCCAGTGAAGATTGATGAATTCCATAGGGGGACTGCATCAGTAAATGTTCTCTCTCTCATATCTCCTTCTTTTTTTTTTAAGATTTGTTTAAAAATTTATTTGAGAGAGAGGGAGCACAAGCAAGGGGAGTTGCAGTGGGAGAGGAAGAAGCAGGCACTCCGTGGAGCAGGGAGCCAGATGCTGATGCTAGACCATGAGATCATTACTTGAGCCAAAGACAGAGGTTTAACTGACTGAGCCACCAAGTGCCCCTAGGTATCTCCTTCTTTTTAAGGAATGTACCACTCCTTAGCTGAAGAAATACCAGAGTGATATGTATATACATATCTGTATATATATGTGTATATGTACACATATATGTATACTGTTATATACATATATATTTGTTATATACATATATACTGTTATATACATAAATATATACATATATTTTTTTTTTCTTACTGGTGCTAACTTAATGTAATCTGCATAGGCACAGTCTGTCCCAGATAATGTGTAATAGAGATAATTGGTATTGACAAATGTTTGTAGATATGTGAAATATTCATATAAGACTTGGGCAAATTCAAAATGATTCTTATATTTAAAACCTGCTACATATCATTATTTTAAAGGTAGACATGATTAATTAGTTCACGGGCATTTTAAAAAGTCACATTAAATGAACAGCAGACCAAACTGAGGGAGGAAGCCACTAAAAATTAAGTTGTTAACATGGTTCTAATCTTTTATATGAACATATAGTCTTTCAGTTGCTATAAAAGAAAGCTCAAGTCACAATAGCCCACACTATAAAGGAGATGAGTTGGCTCATGTGACCAAAATGTTCTGAACTTCCTTTTCTCCTTTCAGAGAACCTTGTTTTGGCAGTTCACATGCTGTGACCAGAGTGTCCTCTGTCTTGTTCTCAGTTCTGCCTCCTCGGTGTGAACTCCTGTCCTCAAGGCCCAACACTGGTTCACGGTGCTTCTCAAAATTCTCATCTTTCTCATTAATGTCATAGAGAGAAGAATAACAAAGTAGTTCTATAAGAAGAATGAAAATAGCATATTTTCTAGAAATCTTAGGGAAGGTCACCTTCAATTCCTTGGGTGCATTTGGAATAAAAACTCTGCTTTAGTCACTCTGTAATGATTACCCTAAGTCAATGAAGCTTTAATTCTATGGCTGCAGAGGGGTTCAACTTCCTCTGAAATATATGAGCTTTGTAGGGGAGGACAAATCCCCACCAAAAATTGAGATAGGTTTTTATCAAAAGGAAAAAAAAAATGGACCACTAGAAATAAGGTGCATGAAACTTGTGTGGTACAACTTTACCTTTCCACTTATCCTCTCTTTGCCTTTAAGTAATTAATAGAAAAGTCATTTTTGTAAAGATCAAAGAACACAAAACTGATGAACCAATTATTCTCATTTCTCTCATTTAGAGCCCATTACCACATGTGTTTATTACAAAAGGCTGCCACCCACCCCACTTAACATCCATGGGAAATAACTAAAGAAGTTGCTGAATCATAGTTTCTTTGACAATATACGTCACTGGCTAATTCTTCAACAATAATCATAAATACAAGTAGTCTTCTCTCTAAATGTAGAAAAAGGTAAAGTTGTATAAAGTCCTTCCACCATTTAATCATATCCACTTTCCCATACATTTCCAAAGAAACCTGTAGGACTCAGTTTCTCAGTCTGCAGATTCCGTGGTTTTCTAATTGGACCCCAGAGTCAATTAACATAAATCCAAATATGAGACAGTGGGCATAAAGAATATGTGGATAGATGAAAAGAATTATTACCCAGGCACTTGGATTTGAGTTCTCTATGCCCAAATCCTATGTTATAGGGTCTATTAAGTAGGAGAGAGTTCACTATACAAGCTGGAACTGTGTATCTTCTATATTCTCTTTCACATTAACACTCTGCCTTTCTTCAACCTGGACTGTGCTCCAATAGCTAACGTGTATCAACTCCTTGGATTCACTTGTGTCTCTGATTTCTGGCTGGGCTTGGCCATTAAAAGGAACCACTGCAAAATAAGCAGAGAAATAGAGAAGCATGTCAGGAAATTCTCTCCTCAGTTCTGTGCCCTCTAGTAATTCATTGTGGGTTGGCTATGCCCATCCATAAAATCCCACAGGTCCTGTTAAGTAGTCTTCCCCAAAGAACTATCTTCCCTGGTTCCATTAACTGCTTCTTCCCCTTACCCATTCAGATATAGGGATATTCAGAACTCCCCACCATGACTAACCTGAGGGTCAGATTGTTGGATTCCTTACATACACTTTTATACTTTGTCCACTAACTAGGCTCATTCCAATTTACCCAATAGAAAGTACTATTTCTTGCCAGGACCATGACTGATCCTATGGTCAACAGGGGTATGGAAATAATATAAAAAAGAACAAAAAGTGAAAATAGCCCAATCACACTAGAAAGAAACATTAAGGGAAGTGAGAAATAAGGTTTAACCACCAGGAGGGAGGGGGCGAGATGATAGAGACCTTAAATCCAGCAGACTTTTTAAAGTTTGGTTAACATGAATAAAAGAACTACAAAATGTTTTTTGAGTATGATCAAGGTATGTTGAAAATGTCATTTAATATTTCTTTCATTGGTTTTGTGGACTGGTAATGGAAAAGACTTAAAAAAGAAAGAAAGAAAGTTTAAAGGACTGTAAAGACATGTGGACAAAGATGGATATAAACCTGATTAGGGGGAGTAGATTAAGAGGAAAGGTGAAGAAAAATGGATGCATAGAGTCTTTTAATTATGGAGAGCTGAATAAGAAACATGAGAGGAGAGATATAGAGTGTAATCATATAATTTATAATCCAAAACTAAACACCTCTGGAAGTGATGAAACTTCCACTAATATATAAGGCAAGACAATAGATGTTTAGTAGGATTAGTTCCCATTAAACAGGGACATGTAGTCAACCAAGAGATAAAACATTTCAGAATAGCAAACCTGAGTTATTTAGGAAATAATCACTTTTGTTGAGGCCAAAGAAGTTAAGCACTAAGGCCAATTATGTGGAAACGGGGGAAATAGATAAAGGGTCATATTTGTGCATAAATTTGAAAATGGCCAGATAGTATATGGCACTATAGGACCAAATGCATTGTCAATCAGGAACACAGGATAAGAAATATAAATTTGAGTCTTGTCAACATAAAGAATGAATCTGTTCTACAAAAGAGATAATTTCCCTGACAGAAATTCCTTCCCTCTTAACTATTTATGCCTGTGGATTACTTCCTCCACTGCAGTCTAAGATCCTTAAGGGCAGGGCCAGCCCCTGATTCACTTTTGTAAATCGCCAGGCTTAGCACACCGTTGTATATCTAAAAGAAACTAATAAATGTTCGTTGAGTTAGACATTTTACTTAGGACACTTGAATAACATATCCATTACCATGTCTCTGTCCTGCTACCACTCTGCCATACCTCATCCTTTACCTAAACAAACCTACTTCCCACTCAGTTCAGTTTGCTATGCAGAAAAAGAGAGTTTAAGAGTCAGTGTCTAGCCAGGGACTGAACTATTCCTGTGTTGTTGAAAGTAAGCCAGAACATAAATTAACTGTGTTATACATAAAAGTCTTACATCTTGTCTGGACAACTGAATGGGCAATAGTTTCATTGTAGAACTGGCCAAACAGTGTTATATATTCAAATGCTGAACTTTTCTTACTCTCTTCTTTATGTTTACTTTGGTGAAGGTGTTTTTGAGGTTTTATATTAGGAGATGTTATTTTTTTGTTTAAATAAGATGAATGGGGGAAATTTTTTCTGTATATTTATAATATTTTGATGTTCCAGATCAATATTTGACCTCTAGCAAGGCAAGTATACCCTGGCTGCCTACTTATTCTCCTATTTTTGGCCCTTGGTTTTACAGATATAAGTAATGTCTTACTTATCCATTTTACTTTTTAAAAACCAGCTGCCATTTCATCATTGTCATAAAACCTGCTTCCCTGTCTGCATCCAATAAATATGAAATACATGCTGATAGAGTTTTTCATTCATCATTTGGCAAAAGTTTACCAACTCTTTGAAACAGTGCTAGGTAAAATACATGAGATATGGATTTTGTGGGTCAGGAAACGCAAAAATAATAAAACATTGTCCCTGACCTCATGCAGTTATAAATTTTTGTGGTGACTGAATTTTGTGATCTTTTGTCACAATATTATTTGACAGAAATAAAAATGTTTTAAGTGCTGTAGAACCCCCCAATTTCCCTCCTACCTTCCTTTCCTCCTTCTATTTAAGACAGCTATTTTCAGAGCATGTCAATATTGAATATTCATTAATTTTCAAAGTCCTGGGTTTTTGCCAGTTTAGATTTAGTTGATGTTCCATTACACTGTTGAGCAGATTTCATGGTTCTCTAATCAAATTAGCTCACTTCTAAACACAAACATTTTTATAAGACACTTGCCCAAAGCAATTATGACTTAGCTCCTATCTTAAAATAAAAAAAAATCAAGCAGCAGATTATGAAGTTCAGCACATCATCTGTTGTGCAAAGAGACCAACACACAAGAGGAACAGCCAACCCTCCTACAGCATATACTGTAGATCACACAGTGTAACACACACTGTAGATCAGAGAGTTGTTACATCACTAATATTCAAAGCCCCCTGGATTTCAATTATACTTTATTTATTATCTTAGCTGCTTCACCACTTGTGATGCATAGTAATCTTCCACACATTCACTGCTTTCACCGTGATGGTTGTGAAGTATCTTCTATGGTGCATTTTGTCACTTAATATTACATTTACTATGCAAAACACAGCTAAATCTTGACAGGCCCCATAAAAACCCATCCTAAATGAACCATTATATTGTATGTTGTCAACGTAGACTAAAAGAAAATACAGTGCCACTCCACCACGCTTGCAGAAGCAGCAAAATATAGCGGGTGAGGTAGAAAATTGTGAATGATGTAGCTTCCAAAAAGGCGATGGCAACTACACATTTTGCAGTTGATAGGATGTATCCCTGGTTGGCAGATGGGGTGAAGATAACTGGAGAAAAGGCAAGAATTAATTCAAAATTCATTCCTTTCATAAAGTAGTTTTTGAATTCTTATGGGACAGTCAATTTTTAACAAGACCTCGATTGTCTAGAAGTTCAGGCAGCACAGGAGAACAACGAGGTACACACGTGCTTGTACGAGAGGACTGCAGTTCAGAGTGTAATAACAGCAGACAGACCCTGGCAGTGGTGAAGGGGGAGTGAACTGCAGTCACTCGTGCTCTTGGGAAGCTAGGTGCTCATGATTCCCAGGTCCTGCTAATCTTCTCAAGGGTTATGAAATATAGTGTTATTAGCCTACTATGTTGCAATCACAGGGACCAGTGAGTTCTGGGAGCTTTGGCACCTCAAAAGTTCCCCTAGGCACAAAGGTGGTTTCCTGTCTCATCTGCATGACCAGATCATCATGAACGTAATGAATACACAGATTCCTGTGCCCTCTGCCAGAACTGCTCTACTTAAGTCCTGGAGGAGAGTCTGGTTTTTTTTTTTTTAAGATTTTATTTATTTATTTGACAGACAGAGATCACAAGTAGGCAGAGAGGCAGGCACAGAGAGAGGAGGAAGCAGGCTCCCTGCTGAGCAGAGAACCTGATGTGGGGCTCAATCCTAGGACCCTGGCACCATGACCTGAGCCAAAAGCAGAGGCTTTAACCCACTGAGCCACCCAGGTGCCCCAAGTCTGTATTTTTAAAAAGTGTTCTGGGCAAATCAGATGGTCTGCCAGGCCTTGGAGACACAATTGTGTAGTTGTGACTTTCCAGATATTAGAGTCCCTGCCACCTATGATCAACACTGAAATGTATTTTCTGTTCCTTATAATCCCTGGCCTGATAAAAATCATCCATTTATCTCTCACCCCTCAGCGACCACTTTTTGGGGCCAAGCTAACAACCTGGTGACTCTAGTGTAAGAGATACATACTTCTCTATCTTTCTCTCAACCGGGATCATCTCATCTCCAGGTGATTCAACAGCATCTTGCAGCAAAGGGAGTCAACACACTACTGCATTGAAAATCATGGGTTACTTTTTTTAACAAGAGTTAGAGCACAGAATTAGAAATTTGTGTATTTTATTATCTATAAAAATGAGCTTGTTCAAAGGTATCAATGCACAATTTTTTAATTAACATATAATGTATTATTTGTTTCAGGGGTATAGGTCTGTGAATCATCAGTCTTATGTAATTCACAGCACTCACCATAGCACATACCCTCCTCAAAGTCCATAACCCAGCCACCCTATCTCTCATCCCACCCCTCCAGCAACCCTCAGTTTGTTTCCTGAAAGTAAGAGTCTCTTATGGTTTGTCTCCCTCCCCGGTCCCAATGAAATGCATACACACACACACACACACACACACACACACATATGTATGATATAAAACATATCTCATGTGGACTTGAACTCCTAAGAGGTAACCTATGAAATCTAACAGTAACCTTAGTAGAAAATGACAGAATCTTTAATATCACAACTAAAAAAATGAATGTTAATGATAAGATCTTTATATTTTAAGTGCAAAACTTTACTCTGCAACAGGCCCTGATGGTGTAGGTACTCTTTAAAATCTATTCAGACCTTAGTGATATGAAGATTAAAACTTTGCCATATATTTAACATGTATTAAGACTTCAGGGCATATATGTGGCCATCCTACAGTTGTGTACTAACATGGCTCATGTCTTTCAATGGGCAGATTTAGAACTGAAAGGAACTTGTAATATCACTTTTCCCTATTTATTTTATTTAGGACTAGATAGTAAATGCCTTGTTTTTACAAAATATCTGGAAATGCTGGTTAAAATAAAAACAAGCATGCTTTTTAAATAAAGGAAGGAAAATAGTCTCTAAACTATAAAACATAATTATAATTATCTAATAATATATAAAATAATAATACAATTATTAATTGATAAATAATAATAAAATTTTAATAAAATAAAATATTTGTATGGACATATGAAGTATATATTTTATACATTTTGTATATATTGCATAATATTATCTATTTTGTATTATTAATATTATGATATTTTGAATAAAAACATTCCATTAATATAATAATAATCTATATAATAATTATAATGGCCAATTGAAAAACAATCAAATAGAATCTGTGTAAGACTATTGGAAAATATTATTGGAAAATTAAAAGGTTTTAGGATGCCAAACTGGAAAGTTGCTTTGAAGCTGCCATAATTCATACTGATCCAAATAATCTAGAATCTTTTTTTTTAAAGATTTTATTTATTTATTTGACAGACAGAGATAACAAGTAGGCAGGGAGAGGCAGAGAGACAGGAAGGGAAGCAGGCTCCCTACCTAGCAGAGAGCCCGATGTGGGGCTTGATCCCCCACATAGACATGACAAGAAACTTCTGTCTTAAAGAGGACTCTAGGTAGAAAAATAAAATAAAATAGATTCTCCCCTAAAAGTGTGTAATTTGGACCTGCCTTCACATTGATGGAAATTAAATTGACATTTCTAGCAAGTATAAGTTAAGAAATTAATTATAAAACTAACTCAAGTTTGCTGTGTCAGTAGGCCCTAAGCAGTAGGCCCTAAGGATTCATAGCCACTCAGATTTCCTGTGATACAAAGATATAAAACTTGGGTGCCTGGGTGGCTCAGTGGGTTAAGCCTCTGCCTTCGGCTCAGGTCATGATCCCAGGGTCCTGGGATCGAATCCTGCTTTGGGCTCTCTGCTCAGTGGGGAGCAAGCTTCCTCCTCTCTCTCTCTGCCTGCTGCTCTGCCTACTTGTGATCTCTGTCAAATAAATAAATAAAATCTTAAAAAAAAAAACCAAAGAGATAAAACTCAGCTGGATGTGAACTCACAATACAGAAAGATATGTATCAACATGAGGAAGAATAAGCACAAAGAACACATGGCTGAATTAGATAACCAAGGAGTTTAGACATTTCAACTACTGCATATAGATTTTGTAGTAACTATAAATAAACATCTTTTTTTTAAAAATTTTTAATGAGTAAACCTAGACCATAAATCAGAAAGAAGATATAATCAAACAAAGCCAGAAGGATTCAAAACACAATGAAATAGAATCAGTGTATGAGTATAAAAAATAGATATATGTCCATATCTGTGTAACCACCACACAATTTTTAAGAAAGAGAATATTTCCTCTGTTATTCCTTATGCTCCACAAACGAGTGAAACCATATGATAATTGACTCTCTCTGCTTGACTTATTTCACTCAGCATAATCTCTTCACACAGAAGACATTGGGAGATGGAGAGAAGAAGTGAGTTGGGGGAAATCGGAGGGGGAGATGAACCATGAGAGACTGTGGACTCAGAGAAACAAACTGAGGGTTTTGGAAGGGAGGGCATGGGAGGTAAGGTGAGCCTGGTGGTGAGTATTATGGAGGGCACATATTGCATGGAGCACTGGGTGCGGTGCATAAACAATGAATTCTGGAACACTGAAAATAAATTTAAACAAAAAAGAGAGAGAGAATATTTCTAGAACCTTAGAAAATCTTTGTGTGAACCTTGCCAATCAAGATCCTTCCCTCTGCACCACAGTAACCAATGCCTTGATTTATAGCACAATTATTCACTTAATTTTACCTACTTTTCTTAAATAATATTATATTTAATTTTGTTTATAACTGAATTATGTATACATAAAATTGTACTTTATTCATGTGGTTGTTGTCTTACTTTGCTCAAAATTACTTTTGAAATTCATTTATCTTCACAGTTATAATAAACTCACTTTTATTAGTCTGTATTAATCTGTTGTATGTATATACCATAATCAACCTCTTAATTTAGTGTTTACAAACCCAAACAGAATTAAATTAGTAAAAATAAAACATCAAAAGGAATTAATTAAAATTAATATCACATAATCAAAAGTAACATTATATAATTAAAAGTAATATGGAAAAAAATTGAAATTATACAAACTACAACAAAGAGAAACTCAATAAAGGTTAAAAGCTACAGAGAGAGAATGAAAAGGTGTAACATATATCTAATCAGATATCTAGGAAGAGAATAAAGATAATGGAGGGGAAGAAGAATATTTTAAGGAAGGAATTTCTGAGAAATTAAAAAATAAGTGAATATTTATATACAAGATGCACAGCAAATGACATATCCAACAAAAGGTAAGTATCCAAAATATATAAAGAACTTATAAAACTCAACACCAAAAAACCCCAAATAATCCAATTTAAAAATGGGCAGAACCCATGAGCAGACTTCTCCAAAGAAGACATACAGATGGCAAACAGATGTGTGAAAAGATGCTCAACATCACTCATCATCAGAGATATTCAAATCAAAATCACAAGATATCACCTTATACCTGTCAGAATGCTTAAGATCAACAGTGCAGGACACAACAAGTGTTAGTGAGGATGTGGAAAAAGAGGAACCCTCAATGCATTGTTGGTGGGAATCCAAACTGGCCCAGCCACTGTGGAAAACAGTATGGAGGTTCCTCAAAAATTAAAAATAGGACTACCATATGATCCACTAATCACACTACTGAGTATTTACCCAAATAATGTGAAAATGTTAATGAGAAAGGATATATGCAACCCTATGTTTATTGCAGCATTATTTACAATAGCCAAATTATAAAAATATCCCAAATGTCCAATAGATGAATATATATATATATATATATGTATATATATACACAGACATATATATACATGTATATATGAATATTATTCAGCAATAAAAAGAAGGAAATCGGGGTGCCTGGGTGGCTCAGTCAGTTAAGCAGCTGCCTTTGGCTCAGGTCATGATCTCAGCATCCTTGGATCGAGTCCCACATCGGGCTCCCCGCTCAATGGGGAGTCTGCCTCTCCCTCACTCTCTCCCCCTGCTTGTGTTCTCTCTCTCGCTATCTCTCTCTCTGTCAAATAAATAAATAAAATCTTTAAAAAAAAAAAGAATGAAATCTTGCCACTTGCATAGATGGACTTAGAGGGTATAATACTAAGCCTAACAAGTCAGTCAGAGAAAGACAAATACCATAAGATTTCATTCATATGTGGAATTTAAGAAACAAAACAAGTGAATAAAGAGAAAGAAAAAAGAAAAACCAAAAAGCAGGCTCTTCACTATAGAGAACAAACGGACAGTCACCAGAGGGGAGGGGGTGGCGGGATGGGTGAAATAGGTGATGGGGATTAAGAGTGCCCTTATGATGAGCATTGAGTAACATATGGAATCGTTGAATCACTTTATTGTACACTAACATAACTAATATTAATGTACAATATAATACTGAAACTAATATAATTCTGTTAACTACACTAGAATTGAAATTTAAAAAAATAAAAGAGGCACAGCAAATGGGAATCTTACCAACAATGGAACCTTATTAGGAGAAATTCTAAAAGACATAATTTAGAAGCAAAGAATAATCCTAGAAGGATGATCTGAGTAGCAAGAAGGAATGGTGAGAAAATGTATATATTTGGGTAATCTAAATAAACACTTAGTATAAACAATAATAACAATGCTTAACTTATGAGACAAAGAAAATGATTAAATCCTGCACAAGATTAACATTTATAATGTGTGGAAGTATGATTACAATTCTTTAATCCTTGTATTAGTCAAGAAGTATGTGAATTTAAACCTTAGCTTTAAGTTTAAACCTAAGATTGAATTTAAACCTAAGGTTTAAATTTCCAAGCCAAAGTTGGTTGAAGAAAGTGTAATAATAAGAACAACAGCCATAATAAATAAAAATAATCCCAGGAAGATAGGAAGTGATGCAAAATGACCAAAAGAGTAGGTAAACAGATATTGTAGAAATAATTTAAATATGTCAGTAATCAATAAAATAAGTTCACAAGTCAAGTAATAATAAGAAAAGGTAGGGTAGAATTAAAATTAGGAAAATTGGAAATTAAAATTAGGAAAATTAAAATCAGGAAACTCCTCCATGATATTTAAAATAGTTCCTCCTATAAACATTACAAGTTTTGATGCATCTGACTGGCTCAGTCAAAAAAGCAAACGACTCTTGATCTCAAGGCTGTGAGTTTGACCGCCATGTTGGGTGTAGAGATTACTTAAATAAATAAATAAATAAATAAATAAACATTATAACTATTTTTAAAGTAAAAGAATGAAAAATGTTATACCAGTTAGGAAACACTGAACAGAAGACAGCTGATGTTGTTGTTAATTACAGCAGCCGTAGGGGTGCTGAATCTCAACACACAACATAAAGAATGGATTCATCGGAAGCTGAGAAGTTCCTAACTCCTCTGAGAGAAAAACAGGCCCATGAGGCAAAACTGATAATATGTAAAGAAATCTAATTCACTTACAGTTTAGTGAGAATATTTAATACTCTTCTTCCAGTAACCAAGCCTGCAGCAAACAAAAAATTAGTGACAATACAGATTTGACATCAGGATTAGTAACTTGGTATAATAGACATTCCTCTCCAGAACATATAGAATATTTATGAAAACTAACAACCTAGCTGGACATTTTGCAAGTCTGGTATCATGCAGACCAGGATCTTTGACAAAAGATGAAAGGAAAATGGTCATCATTGACAGTTAATAGCAACACGAATGACAGCAGCAATCCTTAAAAAGAGGGCAAGTTTTTTAATATTTAGAACATTTTCCAAATAGCAATAGTCAACTAATTAATCAAAATGAAAACTTGAAAAGAGTCCAGTTTCCATGTTGCGACCTCAAGTTCCTTGTCCTGATGAGACTTAGTTCATACTCAAACTATTTTCTGGCTGGCCTGACAAGGTCATCGATGGACTTAGTCACATCCCTTAACAGCCTGACCTTCACCCAGTTGTACAATCTCAGCCTTTCACTTTTAAAAATCAAATATATGAACCATTTATACAGTCAATATATCCTTTTCTTTAAAGAAATTTGCATCTGAGGATGCCTGGGTGGCTCAGTCAGTAGAGCAGCTGCCTTCACCTCAGGTCATGATCCCAGCGTCCTGGGATCGAGTCCCACATCAGCTCCTTTCTCAGCAGGGAGCCTACTTCTCCCTCTGCCCCTGCCTGCCACTCTGCCTGCCTGTGCTCTCTCTCTCTCTCTCTGACAAATAAATAAATTGTTAAAAAAATTTGCATCTGGCCATTCTGTCTCGGGTCTTAATAATGTGGTAACCTCTCTGACAGCACTGTGGAAAGTGCTTCTACTGGTCATGAAGAGATGAAGAAATGAACCACCTGAATTTGTATTCCAATATTTTCTTTGTGGTGATTAAAAAGGAATATCTTTCTCAGTCTTTAAGAAAAGCTAGATGACTCTGCCTGAGGATCCCACTGCCCATGTACCTTAGACTAAATTCAGAACCTGTCACTATATTCAGAACGGTCCCCTCCTCACGTTTTATGAAACACATCATCTTTGAGCTAGAAGTATACAAACACTTTTCCTCTATACATTTAGCTATGGAGGACAACCTGGTGAGATTTGTTTTGTTTTGTTTTGTTTTTAAACAATTCCCAAAGCCAATAAAGACACTGATCACCCAGAGCAAAAGCTCCAATAGGCATTCTACCGCAAACTTTGAAAATGAGAACTCATCCTGCCTTCTTAAACTGAATTAGGATAAAACTGATACATTAACCAGAAAACCCTAAGTAACCTCTCCAAGATGAGTTTGAGAAAATTTAATCACATGACTTGCTCAAGTTAAATGATATATTCTATTTCTCGGAGAAATCTAGATAAATTTCTGGTGAGGCCATTTTGTTGTGTTGTGCAGCCAGGTAACTACTTTTTTCCCTTGAGAGAATACATTAGCTACAACAACTGAAGAGTCCCCTCCTATCAGCTACAAAAATATATATTCTTCTATATTATTTTTTTAAGATTTTATTTATTTGACAGACAAAGATCACAAGTTGGCAGAGAGGCAGGCAGAGAAAGAGGAGGAAGCAGACTCCTGAGCAGAGAGCCCGATGAAGGGCTCTGTGACCTGAGCCGAAAGCAGAGGCTTTAACCCACTGAGCCACCCAGGTGCCCCTATTCCACTATATTAAATAATAGTTTATATTTATACACAAGTTCAGTATCATGTATCAGCCCCAGTATTCTGAGTATATTAATTTTATTTATTCCTTATAGCACCCCTATGGTAATAGGTTCTTTTATCCTCACTTTACAGAGAGAGAGGAAACTGAGGCACAGATAGTTACACAGAAGTAATTTGACAAAAGTGAATGGGAAGTAAAAGAGTTAATTAAGGTTTGAATCCAGATACACTGGGCTTCAGAGCCCATGTTTGGAACCTTATTTCTTCACCTTCATTTTGAATTTCTGTAGGTATCTTAAGACTCAACAATAAAATACGGAAATCAATGAGCTAAGTTATACAAAGGTTTCTAAGATTTTCAATGCTACTTTCACCCATCTTGCCCCAACTACTTCTTCATTACTGTACTTTCATCCTAAGCCAAATAATGCCTGTCTTCAGTGGGGACTTCTTATATTTAGAATGTAATTGTTCAGAGTTAAGAGTCACCATTATGTAAACCATAATATATTTTACTGATTCTGCTAACTGTACTCTGAGTGTTTAAATAAAGACCTGAGCTTCAGAATGATACTTTAGTTCCAATCCAGATCTACATATTCTAGCATACTCTAGAATATTTGGGGGGGGAGGAGCAGTGGTGGCAAAATAGCCTCAATCAACACCAGTTTCCTCTTTTGTGAAATACTGATAATAATAGTATTAATTCCATGTAGTCGTGATGAATAAATTAAATAACATAGAGAAAGAATTTGAATAAATTTTATGTGACTCATTAAGCGCCCAACACTTAAAAAATCCCTAATGGTTCAAGGAGACAATTGCTGAATGATTTGAAAAAAAAAAAAGTATGATAATGAAGATTTTAGACAATAATTAATAGTAAAGTGATTTACCATTTTAATTTTGCTTTTTTAGGCTATCCAACCTAAGCTCTTATACAAATCTCAAGTGCACTTATTGTAGGAAGCCAGTTTGACTTTTTCTCATTTGTTAGGTTTCAAACATCAGAGTTTAGTGTTTTAAAATCTTAATATATTCAAGAAAGCCCAAAAGAATTGGTGAAGAGAAACCAAATGCAATTAAAAAAATAAAGTAACTCTTAAAGTACAAAGGAAAGTGTTATTGAATCTGCACTACCCTGACTGTGCCCTATGATTCTGGTGAAGCTTGCATGAAAACTTGAAGCAACACACTCAGCAAAAATTATAAATGCTCTGGGAGTGGCTAGAACCAAGAAGTACCATAAATCCTTGGAGGACTACATTTACACAATTTGGAAATAGATTATTCAGTGAACTTCAGCTAAACTGATCTAATGTAATTTTTGCTATTCTAGTAAAGACAGATTAGATCATGGCCAAATCTGGGATGTTAGAAATTTATAGGTATTGCTATGTGTTTTGAAAAAGATTTCTTTTCAAGCAAAGGTAGAGGTGCCCTTACTGATACACATGTTAGCTAAATATTAACTGGCCAAATAAAGAATAAAGCCAAAATTACTATTATAGAGTGAATTTTAAATACATCTGAATTTGAATTTAAAAGTATAGCTTTAAACAGAAATTAATTTTGAATTTTATGGTTTGGGAAAAATAATTTCTCACTTAGATTGTTCCTGCAGTATATAACAAGGATTTGAGGTACAAAATGAAGCTTTTATATAGGGCCTTGGAAGACTCACATATTTGGCAGATGCCTTGTTTTCCTCTTACATTTTCATTTTTTAAACCTTTAAACTATATACATACACTTTATTATCTCTTGATTAATGTTGGTTTGTTCTGAGTATTATCATATTTGACTTTGCAGTTTTTCTTTTTTATAACACAATTTTGAGGGGTCAACGTCTATCTTCTCCTTTTATGATTTGAAGAAGATCCATTAGGATTTTTTTTTCCCCAAGCCTAGCAGCATTATTTCAGGCCTTAGTGAAATTAAAAAAAAATTTTTAAATATAATTTTTAAATTGTAGTTTAACTTATTCTGCTGACTGTTGTAAATATTAGCAAAAAGATAAGAATAAGAGTATAATAATGTTATTTTTATAGCTTAGATTATTTAATAATTAAATATTTAATTATTAAATAAATTAAATAAAATAATAATTAAATAAAATAGATTATTAAATTTTATTGACATTTATGGATATAAAGTTATATGTATATAAGTCTCAAAAAGGATATAAAGTTCCCCCAGTATTTTATGTTTTATAATGTTATCAAAAGGTGTTGTATTTGTTTGAGAATGCCTGATAATATTTATATACAAATTATAAGCTTTCACAAGCATCAGTAATTGTGGAAATATTAAATACACATTTATATACAACCAAGTCATAGAATTTTAACATGTAAAGAGCATAAGGAGATTTTTATTCCAAGTTACAGGTAGAACCCTTACCTATACTTGGAGGTATTATACTGATCTATTAAATATGAGCAAAAGTCCAAATAGAATATTCCTATGACTACTACTTTTATGCTGATTGAACATAATGCTACCTAACAGAATTAAATGATTATTATTCCCAAACAAGTTCAGAGATACCAAAAAATAAAATGAAATATGCATTTGGTCTTCAGCTTCCCAAATGTTCAGTCTAAGGCTCAAACACCTGAACAAATAATTGAAAGACTCTGAGTTCATGGGGCACCTGGGTGGCTCAGTGGGTTAAAGCCTCTGCCTTAGGCTCAGGTCGTGATCCCAGGGTCCTGGGATCGAGCCACACATCGGGCTCTCTGCTCAGCAGGGGGCCTGCTTCCTCCTCTCTCTCTGCCTGCCTCTCTGCCTACTTGTGATCTCTATCTGTCAAATAAATTAAAAAATTTAAAAAAAAAAAGAAAGACTCTGAGTTCAAAGCCAAACTTCTGTGCCTTTGAGGCTGGCCGATAAAACTGATATTAACAATTATCTGAACTAGTATCTTAAAAATTTAATGCAACACCTTTTTTTTTCTTTTTCTCTTCTCCCTCCTCTTCCTCTTCATATTCCTTTTTCGGCCCTTCCTCTCCTAAGAAATTGTATCCTCAAGTAGTGAGGGGGTGGGAGTGGGGAGGGTAGTGGCAGTGGCTAGAGCAGGCTGTTTAGAGTCCAAGAAGGTGAGAAGGACACCCATATGGAGAGTGATCTGGCATGGGAGGTCAGAATCCAAGCAGGTAAGAAGGATGTCCCCATAGAAGAGCAGCCTGGTATGGAGCCTCAGTTAAGGTGAGAAGAGCATTCATGCAGGGGAAGGTCTTGGCTTGAGGAGTTAGTGCCTTAGTGGGTAAGAGGAAATGGTCTAAGGTCGAGTGTCAAATGTAAGGTCAAGGGGTTTCTCTTCCTTTGGTCCACTCCTGTTTCCTTTAATTAATGTTTACATAATAGATCTTTTCACCATCCTTTTAAGAAAAAAAAAAGTCGTTTTTTTCTTGTTTATACAACAAACTTCCAAAAAGATTTATGTACAAAAGACAAATTAAGAATGAGTTAAATGTAGATAATGCTGTTATAAACATCAGGGTACATGTATCCCTTCAAATTAGTATTTTTGTATTCTTTGGGTAAATACCTAGCAGTGCAATTGCTGTGTTATAGGGCAGTTCTATTTTCAACCCTTTGAGGAACTTCCATACTGTTTTCCAGAGTGGCTGCATCAGTTTGCATTTTCATCAACAGTGTGAGAGGGTTCCCCTTTCTCCACATCCTTGCCAACACCTGCTTTTTCTTGTGTTGTTGATTTTGGCCATTCTGACAGGTGTGAGTTGATATCTCACTGTAGTTTTTATGTGAATTTCCCTTTTGATGAGTGATGTTGAGCATCTTTTCATGTGTCTGTTGGCCATCTGTAGGTCTTCTTTTGAAAAAAAAAAAAAGTGTTCATGTCTTCTGCCCATTTTTAAATTGGCTTATTTGTTTTTGGGGTTTTGACTTTTATAAGTTCTTTATATATTTTGGAAACTAACCCTTTATTATGAATGTCTTTTGTAAATATCTTATCCCATTCTGTAGATTATCTTGTAATTTTGTTGATTGTACCCTTCACTCTGCAAAAGCTTTTTATTTTGATGAAGTCCCAAATAGTTCATTTTTACTTCTGTTTCCCCTGACTCAAGAGACCTATCTCATAAGAAGTTGCTGTGGCCAATGTCAAAGAGGTTACTGCCTGTGTTCTCCTCTGGGATTTTAATGGTTTCTTGTCTCACATTTAGGTCTTTAATCCATTTGTGGAACCTAAGAAATGAAACAAGTGATCATAAGGGGGAAAAGAGAGAGGCAAACCAAGAAACAGACTCTTAACTATAGAAGAACAAACTGATGGTTACCAGGGGGGAGGTGAGGCAGTAGGGGCATAGTTTAAATAGGTGATGAGGTTAAGCAGTGTACTAGTAATGAGCATAGGGTGTTGTATCTAACTGTTTAGTTACTAAATTGTACACTTGAAATTAATATTACATTGTATGTTAAGTGACTAGAGTTTAAATAAAAACTTTAAAAAAAAAGAATAGGTAAGTGATGCAAGGGACTATAAAACTGATACCTGCCCTTCTAACTTGTGTCATGTGTGATTCTGGAAAGCTACCTTAGTCTCCCTTTATTTATATTTTCTCATTTTATAATTGAATGATGTGTACATACTACATAGTACATACTACATAGTAATACACAATCTCAGGAAGCATTTTAGCCATTGTGGAAATTAGTACCATTATTGATTCTGGATCTATGAGACCTTTAAGCTAAAATCCAGGAAACAGTTCTGTGTCACTGATGCACATTACTAGCTTTGTAGTATAAGCAAAAAAAGAGAACTTTGGTTCATAGAAATGGTGAGAAATTATGATTTGCCCTTTTGTTTTCTGACTTACTTTTCTCAAATCACCATTCTAATGTCCAATCCAATTCATATGGATTACACAAACCACTTGGGATTTTTATCTAAAGCAATTACCTAACAATTGATTTGTTTTTACTACATTAGCGACTTTTCTTCATTAATGATACAGTTCCTTCCAATTTAAGTTTAAAGTTAAGTATTTATAAACAACAGTTTAAATTTTTCAGGTCACTAAAGTAGCAATGTCCTGGAATTGTACTTATACAGCAAGCCAAGCACTCACTGTGGGAGTTGCCAGATGAAAATCCATAGGCAAGTTCCAGCCTTCATAGATATGTGCTTGACAAGGTCTTTAAATAAAGATTGAATTGGACTTCTGATGAGAGATGCATGATCTCTTTAGCTCAGCCCAGGTCCCACCCTTACCTATGTCCTTCTCCCAGATCTAATTCATACATTTACGTATTGGCCTGATCCTTGCAGGTATTTGAGTTCGCTCATGATTTAACATAACTGCCAAAGTGAAAAAACTTAATGAAGTATAGGAAATTGGGCATGCTGCTAAAATGACTTGAGTAATTTGTAACTATATATTTTCAAGCAAATCCTTAAGTAGGTGACAATTATGTTCACTGATTACTGAATCACAATAGAATGGGAGCATGAGAAAATAACATGATTGTGTGTTATTCTTGCTAAATATCAATACTCATTCTATGTGAAAGTATCACTAATTTTTAGCCAATAAAATTGCTGTGTAAGCAAAAAGTGAATGTAGATGTTCCAAGCCAAAGTCGGTAGCAGATGCAAGGTGCCTCATTTACAATATCTGCTAAAAGAAATAGAGCTAACACTATATATTTTGATTCATAGAGTCTTTGTTTTTTTAAAGATTTTATTTATTTATTTGACAGAGATCACAAGTAGGCAGAGAAGCAGGCAGAGAGAGAGGTGGAAGCAGGCTCCCTGCTGAGCAGAGAGCCCAATGCGGGGCTCGATCCCAGGACCCTGGGATCATGACCTGAGCCGAAGGCAAAGGCTTTAACCCACTGAGCCACCCAGGTGCCCCTGATTCATATAGTCTTAATTACAGGCTATAAAATGTTCTGTAGATGAGCCATTATACATTTTCCATTTTATTAGTTATTTCAGTGAATAAAAGCTTCAGAACTGAGGAAATTTTTAGTTAAGATGCAAGTTACATGTGCTGAGAAACAGTATTATCTAAAGAGTAATGCCCTTGTTTGGAACCCTCAGATCCTAAACCCTTTAGTTCTGTGGACCTCCTACATGATCTCAGGCAAGCCGCCTCTCAGCACAGAAGTCTTTGCAGCTAATAAAATGAAGACTAATACATGCTACGATTAATCCCACTGATTATGTAGATTTAAAACACTGATTTATAAAGGACACTTGTCTTTTTGGAAGGAAATGAAAGGCAAAAACAACATATATTTTTATTGTTATTGTTATAAATTCTATTATTATTTTTGTTGATAATTTTCTCAATGACAGATTTATGCAAGAGACCGTTATTTGAAAGAATTGTGTCCATGCTAAAAGTCTGCTCATTTGTTAAGTTAACTACCCACAGGACACTTCATTTTACCTGTAATTTCTATGTTCTTTGAGTATGGTTGTATTACTGAAATTTTTTTTTCTTTTTTTTTTTCATGCTTTCTTTTTTTTTTTTTCATGCTTAAGAAGACCTTATTATAAATCCTATTCAACATTCCTCTCACCAAAGTTAAAAAAAAAAAAGAGAGAGATGGGGCGCCTGGGTGGCTCAGTGGGTTAAGCCTCTGCATTTGGCTCAGGTCATGGTCTCAGGGTCCTGGGATCGAGCCCCACATCGGGCTCTCTGCTCAGCAAGGAGCCTGCTTCCTCCTCTCTCTCTGCCTGCCTTTCTGCCTACTTGTGATCTCTCTCTCTCTCTCTCTCTGTCAAATAAATAAATAAGAAAAAGAGAGAGAGAGAGAGAGAGAGAGAGAGAGAAAACAAAAGGAAAAAGAAAAGAAAAACAAAATATCCTCCCTAAATCAAGGCATATGTTAAATGAGATAACTTAGTCTATAAATACCCATCAAAATTTTTTTTATTTTCATTTCCTAGATGGAATTGCACAGGATATGACTCAATATACTCTGATTACAAATAATTGGAAGTGGAAGATACTGTTTTTCACAGAAAAAGTAAACAAAAGCCTTAAAGCCTAATTTATCCAGAGAAATAACCTGTGTACATAGGAAGGTTGCTGTGTTCAGACTTTGGAATGTGTTGTCTCTGAAGCTCCCCTTCATACCAAACACCTTACATCAGCTCACCATCAAGACAGATTGTAAGTAGTTGCAATGAGGCTTGTAAGCTTATTATATTTTTGGAGTAAATGACCTTGATTTTCACTTTCTTTTCTTTTCTTTCTTTTTTTTTTTTTGGTTTATCACAATAATAGTCAACTGCATGTTATAAAACACTGCATGCTGTGAAGTGTGTAAACCTGGCGATTCACAGACCTGTACCCCTGGGGATAAAAATACACTACATGTTTATAAAAAATTTTTAAAAATTAATTAAAAAAAATAAAACACTGCATAAGCACAGGTACAGATTAACATTAAAAAGTTCAAGGCATGTATCATGCATTATTATATTATAAAACAACTAAAATAGTGGTATACCATAATTCACACCCACTTATTTCTATCATTAACAGTTATGAAAAGAGCAATTTGATTTCATTGTTGGAAAGTCCTGGGTATTTCATGCCATCCTTTGATGCGTACATGTGAATAAACTCTTAAGAGGAAATGAGGAAGGGCAAATAATGTATTAGCGATAGAAAATAATAATCAGTTCAGCAAGTGGATCCAGCTGAGTACAAATTGAAGTCACTCAATTCTTCCCTTTGTCTCCTCACTCTTTTTCTTTCATTTATATTCATGGACTAAGAAGAGCCCTCAAAAAATCATCTCATAAAGCTACGATGAGATAATATAATCAAGATAATTCCAAGAGTCAGTATCTAGTAATGAAATCTGTCAGGAAGTATATTCATTTTTTCATCATCTTGACTCATGAACTGGTTTTCCACACGACACCTCTAAGAACTCTCCTTGTAACAATGAGAACTTAGGGACATCGGCTCATATTCTTCCTTTCAGGGTCAGACTTTCTCTTAGTGCTCTTATGTGCTGAATTCTGTCCTCTTCCCAAAATTCAGGTGATAATTGATGATAAGGTCTTTAAAGAGATTATTAAGAATGAAGTCTTTATGGCAGGCTTTAATTCCATTTGATTGGTGTCTCTATAAGAACAGGGGATTAGGATGCAGAGACAGAGAGACACCGGGCACTTACTTGCAAGCACAGAGAGAAAAGCCTATGAACAGACAGCAAGAAACCAGTCATCTACAAGTCCAGCAGACAGGCCTAGGAAGTAATAAAATCTGCCGATACTTTGATCTCAGGCTTTTAGCTTCCAGGATGGTGAGAAAATAAATTTCTATTGTTCCAGTCAGCCAGTTTGTGGTATTTTATAATGGCAGCCCTAGCAAACTAACAGAATATCCTATAGCCAGCTCTGGATGTATGTTTTTATATCTACTTACTAGTATAATGGGGTGTCTAATAAAGCAGAGAGTCAATGATATGGAGCATTTTCTTTGAAAGGAGTCCTTAGAAATTATGCCATCTGATATCTAAAGATAAAGGACATGGGCCAAATTAGAATAGCCCTCCTATGAAATTCCCTTCTCAGGCAAATTATAAGACATCCTTTATTCTAGGAGAAAATACTACTGTTTTTTCTAGCACTTTAGCAAAAGATGCCTCTTTCCTTAGTAGATATATTTAATACACCTAGTGAGTAGGTGAACAGTTGTGTTAAGTCTTCTGAGTAAGAACAAACCAACATTCTATTGTCACTATATATTTAATATATTGATGTCAATGATGCTAGCTCAATAAAGGCTCAATGGTAATAAAGGACAAAACAGTACTGAAATTAAACAATCTCAGAAAAAGAAGGGGATTGCTTGTTCGACACAAAGGTCTTAATGTTTGAAATGCACTCGTTTGCCAATCTCATTTCAAGATACAGAATTTTTATATTGGATGATTTATATCAGATGAAGAAATTAGCATGAGTTACTTTGCTCAAAGCTTTTTGATCCTTTGAAGGACACCACTCCTTCATACCACCTTCATTACTTATAAACCATGGCACTCTGCCAATGGCTTCCTAATGAGAACATGAGCCCCAGCAGTAGCAAAGTACACTTCTTATTTAGTTGGGCCTAGTACCCCAAAATTAAAAATTTAAATTTTCCTTAGATAATAACTAATATGATTTTAGTCACTAAATATTAGTTTGTATTTTTAAGAGCTTGATACAAATGAAATCGAGTGGTATTAGCCATTCGACTTAGTCTTCTTTTTAATTTTTTTTTATTATTCTGCATCTCTTGCATGCTTTTACGATTTTTAAAATCTATTTGTCAATTTTTGCAAAATATTCTAATGTGGCTTTGATTGGGATTGCATGAAACATCAATTTCAGGAGAAGTGAAATTTTAATAGTATCAAGTTCTGACTTATGTCTTTTGTCATCATTTATGATGTTACCCATAGGTTTTTCATAGATGTCTTTTATCAAGTTAAGGAAATTCTATTGTGTTCCTAGTTTATGAAAAGTTTTTATCTGCTGTGGATCTGGGACTATATTAAATGCTAGTCCTATGTCTCTTATAATGGACTTCATGTTTTCCTTTTCTAGTTTTTTATATGGTTGATTATACTGATTGACTTTTAATGTAAAACTACCCTTGAATTCTTGGGAAAAAACAACTATACATAATTATGCCATTTATATTTTTACATCCTACTGGATTTAATAGCTAATTTTTTGTTAAGAAACCCTGTACTTTGCATAATATTTTGCAAACTAAAATGAACATAAGTCTATTTTCAGAAAATTGTTATTGCATACAAATTTTAGAAAGAACATTGTATGTTTAGATTTATTACAAAAATACAAAAAGTACTACATTTGGCAGGGTAAATTGCAAAAAAATAACTTGTATAGTAATGATAAATCTCAACTAATTACCTAAGGAAATTTTTAATCCCTACCTCTCTTTTGTTTCAGTTACATTCGACTTCTTTAAATGGTACCTCTTTAACGAAAGGGAAACTCAAACAACAACAAAAATAATAATATAATAATAATTTGCAAAGTAAAGTAGAACAGCAGGTGCTGCTATTTTAAGAAGCTTTATCATTTGGAATAATTTTCAGGTATGGAAAGATTCAAATCTCAAAGTTACAACTAATGAGGGGATTTTTGTTTAATAATTTCTTCTTGCTATAAGCAGTGATCAAAATTCTATTCAAAGAAGAGGCTGATAGCTCCCTGGAGATTGCATACTGAGGAATAAAAGTTACTATTACTAAATAATATTTTATGAATGTTTAAAGATTTTTGAGAATAAAATAAGAGTTACCATGTGTACAATATTCATATTGTATTAGTATCAATATTCATCATCATGTATCAATATTCATATTGATAGCTCTCTGGAGATTGCATGCATCAAAGTAAACATTTTTATTGAGTAACATTTTCTTGAATGTTTAAGGATTTTTGAGGATAATTAGAATTACCAGGGGTACAATATTTGATATGTATTTCACTGGGTTTTAACATATAATCTAACAATCATTACAGTGTCTTTAAAGATTATTTAGGAATTTTGCTTTCAATTCTGACATGTAAAAAGCTTGTAAGTCATCACTCCTGTTCTTAAAAGAATCAAGCTGAACAAAGTGAAATCAATGACTTTATTTGAACCCATCAGAAAAGTAGCATGACAGGGCAAACTGACTCCCCCAAATCTGGAGAGTCAAGTGAATATAGAGAATCACAACACAGATCCACCTACCTGAAACAAATGTCCATAGAGCCATAAAAAGATTTTCCTGATAATTTTGACAAATTATTAAAGGCTGATGAACTAGTAGAAGAATGAGAAACTCCTTGGGGCTGCAGACTTAGGGGAACACCAACACTTTCACAAATTTAAATTCCAAGAACCCCAGCAAGTTCTCATGAGGAATAATAAAGAAAAATCCCTTGGTTTTTTTTTTCTGATGAAAGGAGAGAAAAGCAACCATTTTGAAATAGACCCAAAGTACTCTACAGAACATGTGTAAACATACTGTCCAGAGTAAGAGTAAGTATAGACATTACCAGAAACATCCTGCCCAAGGGTGGGCACTTCCCTGACTTCAGCACCTTTATAGCCTTCTTGTCTTATCTAAAGGGAAGTTCCTCAGGAGGAACTAAAAAACACTTATCTAGGTCATAGACCAGGAACATAAGCCCACTAAAAGAATAAGACTTAATCACAAAATTATAGAATTCATTTTAGTTATATTGAAAGTATCTTTGTTGATTATACTGGCTGCCATCCTCCTCTAAGCAGAAATTTTAATGATGTCAGTGAAACATCTCAGGAAATTGTATGTCAATCTTGGTATGGTCTGGGTTTGCTAAAGTTAAATATAGCCTTTTCCTCCAAGTGAAATCCTGAATTGGTTTGAGGCTGTTACAACACAATCACATAATCTCCTGAAATACCAAGGATCAGACGAACTTTCTGGGATTGCTTATGTAATACTTCTGTGACTAATTGGGCAGTATAACTGAGTGGTCCTACTCACATTTGTTTTATACTGATTATCCTACATAATATTTAGTGAACAAACAATCATGAAACATTAAGTGTGATGACATTATGTTCCCTCTATAGAGAATTAAAATAAAAAGACAAAGTTTAACTTTTTCCCCCAAACACTAATAGATAATATGAAAGCAAAAATCTTTATTTAAGAAATCAAATATTATCTTCAAGGCATGAGGGAGTACCTATCATAAGAACATCAAACCCTGGAGTGCATAGAGCCATTATTATGCTAATAAAATACCTCCAGTAAAATTCCATGGTGATTATTTTCTTTTTTTTTAAATATTTTATTTATTTATTTGACAGAGATAGAGAGATCACAAGTAGGTATAGAGGCAGACAGAGAGAGGGGGAAGCAGGCTCTCCACTGTGCAGAAGCCCAATGTGGGGCTCGATCCCAGGACCCTGAGATCACGACCTGAGCCGAAAGCAGTGGCTTAACCCACTGAGCCACCCAGGCACCCCCCCCCAGGTGATTATTTTCTTTGTCCACCCAACACCATGTTCTTCTTTCTTCTCATGACAGAACTGACCTTATCACAAGCTTTGGCATTGTTAAACCATTTATAATTACTTTTACTCCTGTCCATAGTTTGGTAAAAAAATAAGTACATAACACTGGTGAGACAATGGTTTTCTGCAGGATCATTTCTGATGGAATGTTAGGTCATCATGAAAAAAATCTTCCCTTTCTCCATCATCATGAGTATATAAAATGTGACCCCAGAGCTGTCAAAAGTCATCCTCATTATGTAAGTATGCCTGAAAGAATTAGATAGATACACAGGGGGAAAGAAAGTGAGGGATTAAAGATTGCTTCTTTTATGCTCTGAGTTTCTAAGATTCCTGGAGCTAACTCAACTTTGTAACTTTTCTTCACCTTTCAACTATCGTGTTTTTAGATAGATCAGGATAGATGATAGATAGATAGATAGATAGATAGATAGATGATAGATAGATTTAAATATACACAGTTGTAGCATATATGCTGATTTGACCAGTTATTGAGGAACATTGTTTGAGTTGGAGTTAATTCATGTACACCAAATCATGAAAGAGTACTTAGATTGAGGGGATATGAAAAATTTACCATAAAAATTACAGAATTTATTCCTTTTACTAGCACTGTGTAAAGTATGTTGAGGGAAATGGAGAAATGACTGCTGATCACATCCGCAAAGAATTCTCCTTGTTAAGAACATAAGTAAATCATGTACATAACAAGGGATAATATAATTGAGAACATACTAAAGAACCTTTGTATGAAGAAATATAGACTGTTCATCATGAGAAAAAGCACTAATGATTGGATTGTCATCTCCATACTTATAAAAAGTATAAGTTTCAAGACTGCACAATAGCCCAGTATCCTGATAGAGGCACCATGGTTTGGTAAATCAATTCCTCCACTGGGTCTTTCCTTCTATTACAGTGTTTCTCAACTTCAGCATTATTGACATTTTGTGCCAAATAAATCTTTCTCATGGGCGCTGTCCTGTGCATTGCAAGAGGTTTAGCAACATTGCTGGCCTCTACTCACTAGGTATCAACAGCACAGCCTCTCCCCACAGTTGTGACAAAAATGTCTCCAGAAATTGCCAAATACCTTCTGGGGGACAAAATCACCCCCAACTGAGAACCACCCTTTTACTTAAAATACATTTTCATTGTTTTCCTGGTTATGAAAGTAACAAGCATTTATTGAGAGAATTAATAAAAATACAGAAAAATAAAATGGAGAAAGTAAAAATTATCAGCATTTTATTTTACTTAGACATAAGTCACTTAATAGATTTTGTTACATTTTAATTCATTTTATTTTATTGGATATTAAATTTAAATCATATATCATTTGGCATCCTATAATTTTTATTCAATGTTCTATATGAGAATTTCCTCAGGTCATTAAATTTAGTTTTAAAATGATTTTGACAGACTACGTAAGGTCCAATTGCATGATAAGGTTTTTTTTTTTTTTCCAATTTAGAACTTTCCTAAGTTCAAGTCAAACTTTAGTGAATGGCATAATGAGCTCTTTGTCTAATAAGAAAATGATTCTAAACAAAAGCCTTTTCTTCATTCTGATTAGAAAAGAACATATTTAGTCAATCAGTTGGTCCTATAGTGATTCAATACACACTTTGTTGGTTTTTTATTTTTGTACTATCCATTGGGTAAATTTCATTTAAAAATGTTTTGAATCCAAGAACATCTGAAGTTTTATTTAATTAATGGTTGAACCTGTACTAGCTTAAAAATAATCATGGGATAGTTTTTATGTATTTATGACCCCATGCTAAGGACCGAATTTACAGATCTTTCAGACAATTTAACCCCATCCTTAAGGTGTTTTCAACAAATAAGTCAATTCCTCCATTGGGTCTTTCCTTCTATTACAGTGTTTCTCAACTTCATACATAACTGTAATACACAATGTGATATGAACAAGAACCAAAAAAAATGTGGAAAGTGTAATGAAAATTCAGAAGAAAAGAGTAAGTGGGAGAGATCAAGATAGGCCTGGATGAGGAAGCAGTATTCATGGGACACCTTGAAGAAATGATGGAATTCTGACACACCAAGGAAAGGGTGGCCATTGCTGACCAAAGAAATGACTTGAACATAGAAGAATGGTAAGACTGGAGGGCAGTGAAGAGGCCTGGAATTCTAGATGAAGGTGCCTGAGGTGAAGGAGGAAAAAGTAGAAAGCGATGGAGAAAGAGAAAAGGGATTGAAAGAAGCAGACATTAATGATAGCCTGTTCCTGTCAGGCACCAGGGTTTAAGTTTTACTAACATTATTTAATGACTCACATCAGATGTCTCAAATGAGAACACCAAGGCACACGGTTACCCAGCTATTAAATGTAAAATGGTTACACAGCTAACAAATGACAGAGATGGCAAGAAAACAGATAATTTACTCCAATTGTCTTTAAATTATGTGATGCCATTTTCCAAATGTCATATAGTTTATTACTTACATTTAATCCAAATAAAATTAAAAATTTGTAAACCTTTCTTTTTAACCTAAATACATCAATGCTCTCAGAGTACTCTAGGTACCTATTTGGTTGCCTCAACTATAATGCAGTACATTTATATATACAGAGGTCTACCTATTTGCCTCAATCCACTCCTTCAATATGTTGTTTCTTGAGTCAAAAAAACATCTTCATCATTTCTCTGATTTCAATGCTTGAAACAGGATGTTTCAAAACATTCATTGTTAGATAATCCAAGCAAGGATACAGAGACTAGCATTTCACCTCCCCCAAAATGTTGTCTATCAGTCTCTCTCTTAAAGTAATTACAAAAATTGGGTAAATCCCTTGATCTAGTTCTTGAATCCATGTATGTTCCTGGCTTGTTGGAGGTCCTCAAATACAAAGGAAACCTTCTGATAGTATGTTGCTTACAGTAAGCGAGGGTGTTAAGTGTGCTTTAAATGTTAGGCTTAAAATTGAATTGATTTTTGTACTAATAGTGTAATTTCCAGGTATTTGTTTTAATAACAAACAGTATTCAAAATGACTGCTATTCAGCAGTAAGTTTACCGCTAATTAGAGGAACGTCTCACTGATGCACGCTAATGAGAGAGAGAGCAATAACTGAGCAGAGTGCCAAAGTTTCAAGGATAGCATCATAAATGCAGTTTGCTTAGTTCTGTAAATATATGTTGTTTGCTTTATTTACAACAGCCCATAGATTACTCAAGTGCATAATATCCTGGTATATTAGGTGAAATAAAAATCTCACTAACATGAGCTCTCACCAAAGTGCTCTGTCTGCTATTAAACTTTTATTAAGAATGGAGATAAAACAATTCCCCTTGGAGCATGAATTAGAGTGCCTGCTGATGATCACTGAAGTGAATAAGGATGAGACAATGAAATTGTGTTTTCAAGGAAATCCCAGCTGATCATGTCCATTGTGCTCTGACCTTGCTCTTACCATTCCCAGAGGTACTTCAGGTCACTTCACATAAATGGATAACAGAACAGCTAAATGTCCTGGAGTGAGTGCTGCAGTGTGTGAAGATATAAAGGCCACTCTTGGGATGGGTGTCTGAATGTAAGTTTTATTGTTAGGACAGAAAGTAGCCTCAGAGCCAGAGAGCTGAGCATAACATTCCATGGGAAGATGTGAGCTTTAAAGAAAGCCAGGTAGTTCCCAGCTTCTGTGGGGCTGGCAATGAGGTAGACGGAGAGTGAGCAAGTATATTGCAAAGAACCTAAACTGGGTGAGCTACCCGGGAAGAGTTGGAACCGGGAAACTTGAAAGGAAAGAGATGTTTTCATAACTAAAATACATAGTCATGGCAGTAACTCAAACAAAGAGAAGACATATCAATAGAGTAATTGTGTTCATTCCTGTGGTTCATTTTCTCTTTTACTGGGAATGATATGACAGAGTCAGTCAATTTTCCCAGTTTTGAGAAGACTTGAAAATACATTCACCAAAACTCTCAAATGAAAACTTTAAGTGGACATACAATTGGAATGTTCACTTTTATATGTAATATTCTTATGCATGTATTTCTTACATATCATATGTCAAAACAGCAATAGCTGAAAATCGAATCCATCTAAGAATGTGCCATCAGTTCAGCCCACAGATGATAGTCTCAGAGTCCAGGCCATACAGACCAAAGAGCACAAACCTTGAAGTTAAACAGACCTGAACTTGAGAATTGATGTTGTCACCAACTGGCTGTGTGAGTTTTGGTAAATTACCAAGTCTCTCTGACTTACAGATTCCTTGTCTAAATATTTGGGATAAAAATATGGACTGCTAGGTATTACTTGCCTTGGTCTATTTGGACCAGCATGACAAAACGGCATAGACTGGATGGTTTATACACAACAGAAATTTATTTCTCACAGTTCTAGAAGCTGTAAGTCCAAAATTAAGGTGATGTCAGACTCAATGCCTGATGAGGGTTCATTTCTTCACAGATGACCATCTTCTCACTATAATCTCACATGGCAGAAGGGGTGAGGGACTTTTCTGGGACTTCTTTTATAAAGACATTAATCCTACCCATGAACACTCTAATAGTGACAGAAGTAACACTTCTGTCATAAGGAACAGGTGGGAATAAGGAGTACTGTTATAGGTTACCTACTTCCATCTCTTATAACATTGCGGTCATTTGTTTTACTTATCCATATGCTATAATCATCCATTACATTGGTGCAATTATTACTTTTAAGTTATTAGATCAATTAAGAGCAAGAAAATTAAAGTGTTTATTTTATCTTTATCCTATTCCAACGTTCTGCTTTTCTTTTTGTAATAAGTATTTCTCATTATATCATTTATTTTCCCTTTTCCTGAGAGATTTCTTTGAACATTTCTTGCAAGGTGATGAAATCTCTGTTTTTGTCTGTATGAGAAAGTCTTTATTTCTCCTTCATTTTGAAGTAAAACTTCTCTGGATGTAGAGTTCTAGATGAGTAGGATTACTTTTCCTTTCCACTATTTAAAAAATTCACTTCACTCTTACCTTGTTTGCACAATTTCTGATAAGGAGAACATTGTAATTCTTGCCCTTATTCCACCATTTATAAAGTATTTCCTGCCCTCTCTGGATGCTTTCAAAATTTTCTCTTTGTGTTTGGTTTTTACAGTTTGAATGTGATGTGTGTGCATGGCTGTCAAATTTTTTATATTTCTCCTGTGTGGTGTCTTCTGAGCTTCCTGGGTCTATGTGTGTACCTATACACTATATTTTGGTATCTATCATTAATTCTGGAAACTCCCCAACCATTATTTATTAAATAATTCTTCTGTTCCCTTCTTTCTATTCATTCTGGTATTTCAAGTATGTATATATTACAACTTTTGAAATGATCTTGGTTTTTGGATATTCTCTTCTGATTTTTATTCTTTTTATCTATTGAAATTTTATCTTGGGAAATTTCTAAGGATGTTTCTTCAAGCTCACTGATTTTTATCCCTGGTCATGTGCAATGCTTTGATGAGCCATCGAAGGCATTCTTCATTTCTGTTAGTGTTTTTGACTTTTAACCCTCCTTTCAATTCTATTTTAGGGTTTCTATCTCTTTACTTATATTACCCATCTACTCTTGAATATTGTCTACTTTTTAAATTAGAGTCCTTAACATTTTATTCATATTATTCTGAAATCCTATCTGTTGATTCTAAAATCTGTACCTTAATCTGTTTCTGATTCTTGCTTTATTTCTTCATACTGTGGGTTTTGTAATTTGTTGTTGTTTTTCCTTACAAGGTGGCCTTTTAGGTCACCTTGTAATCTTTGTGGAAATCTGGATGTGGACATGATACTTTGAGTAATAGGAAATCAGATAAGTAGGACTTTAGTGTAATGTTTTATGTTAATATGGCTAGGAGATGCGCTATGTTTAATATTTGCTGTACCTGTAGGTGTCAGAGTCTTCAAGGTCCTCTCCTACCCTTACTTCTGTTCCTCCTTTGGTACTGGCATTTTCTTTGTACTACTCCTCAGACAGGGTCTATTTCTTACAGCTCCTTCATCTATAATCTACTGTTATTTATTGAAGACTGTTGTAAGGAAAAGACACTTCTTATAGTCTTATAATTAAATATATTCCCAGCGACACCTGGCTGGCTCAGAGGACCTTGTGACTCCTAAATTCAATGTCATGAGTTTGAGCCTCATGTTGGGTGTAGAGATTACTTAAATTAATTAAACATAAAAATAATAATTCCTATAGTGGACCTGTATTCTTACACTGTTACCTTCATCAGTATTTCTAAGCTTTTTTTGTTCTTTTTTTTTTTTTTTTTCACCCTTGTGTGAGACAAAAAAATCTATGGAAGACTGGAATCCAGGAAACGTCCCACACTTCAGTGGACTAGGACTCTGGTAAAGCAGTTTCTCCTGGAGTAAACCTTTCTTAGGAAGGATGCTCTGGACTTAATTCTTAATGATTACTTTTCCCTTTCTGCTGTCAGAGCCACGAAGGGGTCTTTCTTGGTCCTTTACCTTGAAAATGTGGTGATGTTCTTGAAAGTAAAACCCATGAAAGTTGGGGTCTCAACAGTTTCTTCTCTCAGGGTACTTCACATTCAGCCTCCACAATTTGTCAAAATTACCATTTAAGTTTTCCAACCAGTTTATGGCTTCAGTGTGCCCGGCTTCAGGTAAAAAGAGTCAGCCTTCACTTTGTGGTTTCACTGAACTCTCTACATTTGGGGATGAAAATTTGCCCTATAAACTTGGCCCTTTAATAGGTCCAGAAAGTCACTGATTTTCAGTTTTCGAAGCTTTTTCTTATTGTAGGGGTAGGTATGATAACTACCAAGATTTTAACATGTTGGAGCTGAAGCCAAAGTGTCTAACTTTTATTCCTTATTTTATTCAACTACTGTGAAGCATTTAGCAAAGTTGACCGCATTTCCCTTTTGAGTTTCTCTTTACTCCTGTCTTCACTGTCAGCATTCACCACATTTTTTCTCTTCCCTCTCCAGATCATTCTTAGTTGTTTTTCTCCCTAATCCTGGATTCTCAATTAGTGTCACTCTGTACATTCTCACTGAGCCTAGCTTTAATACCATGAATATGATGCAAAATTCTTAACTGTGTCATCATCTTAGAAATGATTCCCCGATTTTATTTTCAATTGCCAATTGGGCTTTTTCTAAAGACAGTACCAAACAACCTTTGGAAAAACAAAAAACAAAAAACAAAAAATGTGCAAAAAAATGAACTCACAATCTTATTCTCATTCCTATTTGCCTCTATTCATTTCCCATCCTGATGGATAGCACAATCATTCATCAAAAAACTAAATGAGTGATTTGAAGCTTTAATCTCTTTCAAGTAGTCTTAACTAAAAGTCATTCACATCTTTCAACTATGACACCCCTCCTCCATATCTACTAGTAGACTTTGTTCAGTCCCTCATCATTATTATTATTTCTCAACTAGACTGTGAACATAGATCCTAACTAATCTCTCTTGGCCAATCCAGTTTTATACTTCCAGAGTATTATAAAACTTGCCTCTCAAAAATGATAGTCTGACTATTATTCTTCTGCTCAAATCCTTCCATAACTTTGAAAACCTATAACATAGGGTGAAAATTCTTGACCATAGTAATCAAACAAGTCCTTAACTTTCCACCATGGTCTAACTCCTTGGTCTCACCTCCTCTTATTTTTCTAATATGTGATTTGCTTCAATCATTTTGAACTACTCATGATCACCCAGTTATACCATATTTTACATGTGTTTTCTTTTTCTCCTTTTTTCTTTTCCTCCCTTGCTTTTTGCTTGGATAAACCTCCCTGAGCCTGTAAGGTCAAGTGAAGCATCATCTCCTCTTTGGAAGTCTTCCTTTGTCTCTTCCCCACATCATCCTTCCTGACACTCCTATACTAAGTTATCTTCTTTGCACTCTGTCTTTAGACTTCACATAATATGGTATCTTAGATTGGATCCTAAAACAGAAAAAAAAGGGACAACTGGTAAAATTCAAATAAAGTCTGCTATTTAGTTAACAACAGTGTACAAATATGCATTTTGCAGTTTAGACAAAGTTGTCACAGAAATATAACACAGTAATATTAGGAAACTCTCACACCTAAAACTGGGTGAGAGATATGAGAGCATGCTGTACTAATTTTACATATCTGAACATATTAAAAAATAAAATATCTATCTAAAAAATTCACAGAGAATGAAGTCGTGCATTCTCTTCTCTCATAGTAGTTACTGTGATACTTGAATGACCTGTGATATGGACTGATCTCACTTCTTTAGCATCAGTTTCCTTTTCTAAAAAATTAGGTTAATAATAGCACTCATCTCTGACACTTTGTTAGGACTAAATCCAAGAAGCCATGTAAAAGAGATAACATAGGATCTTGAACCCAGTAAGCACTTGCTTGGCATTAGCTATTGCTATTAATATTGATGAAATAATTGATTTTTCATATATTCCAGTCCCATTAGACTCTGAGCTCCTTAAGTGCTTAGCATGGTATCCACCAAAAAGACAATACTCAGTAAATATTTGTGGAAAAAATCTCCAATGAAAGTATAGATTCTAATATTTTTCCTCTTCTCCCTCTAAATATGTTTCTTATAACATGACAGAAATAAATCCCCTGCTGGTTGGTTTACTTCAGTGATCAGAATTCACTACAATATCGCCATGACTTGCTCTCCTACTGAACTTTTCCACACCTCAGATCTTGAAAAAAACTGCATGTCATCTATCATCATAGAATCCATGCCTTCTATTTATTCTACTGCACAAAAGAAATCTAAACTGCAGAAGTATATTTTCTTCACCCAACACATCTTTTGGGTGACAACATTCTCCTTTATTGAATCTCTAACTTTATGCTCAATGAGAATTCTCAACTTGCCCCTAGATAGAAATTTTTTTCTTAATGTTGGACACTCTTTGGAATGAAAATGGATAAATTGTAGCTGTGAAGTGTCTGGTTAATCTGGAGTTATAAAACTTACAAAGCAGAAAAAAAAATTAACCACTCAAAATTAATTTAATTAAGTCACTGAATTTCAAGATAAAAAGTTAAATGACACATAATCTGAATGTTAAATTACTTAGTTGAGGACAAGCAAGCAATGACCGCTTTCAAAACCATTCCTTTTTACAATTACATTCTATCTTTTCATTGTATTTAATTTTATTTTTGTACATATATTAGTTCTTCTTTCTTTACAATTTAGGAGTCTAGTTTTCTAACAAATGGACCAAAATATATGCAGGATCCAGTGTATTGTTCTATTCTGTTCACCTGTCTGATTATATTCTCTCTCTCTCTCTTTCTAATTTTTATCATTATCATTATTTTCAGTTTTGGGTCTGTTCTAATTTGTTTAGTGTATATTTCTCTGGGGTCATTCTTGCCATTTCAGTGTTTTGTTCCCTCATTTATCTATACTTTTCTGGACAGAATGACAAGACAGAAAAGCTCACCTCAAAAAAGAGAACAAGAGGCAGTACTGATTGCCAGGGACCTAATCAGTTTGAATATAAGCAAGATATTGGAACTAGAGTTCAGAATAATGATTATAAAGATATGAGCTGGGCTTG